>JAQFYZ010003825.1:0-12505 GCA_034695085.1 Cylindroiulus punctatus | reverse complement strand
CTTGAGAATTCCTGTGAATTCCCATTCCTTTTGAATTCCTGTGTACACAAATATCAAGAGTGGTTGCCCCCTCGGGTGAAACGACATGTGATAGGCTACAACACCCCAGATAAGTTTTGGAATTCAAATAAAAGACAGGAAATATCAAAATTATAGCAGCCTCCATAAATAATATAGCCACATAATTATTTCCCCCCCCCCCCCCCCTATTTAATGATGTTCACAAGATATACCAACTTCAGCAATACACGCATGTTAGTGGTTTACATGTATTTACACGCTTCACATCATCTACACTGATGAATGCTGTGAATTGGTGTTTTTTTGTAGCAAATATGTAATTTGAAGCTAAATGTTGTGATGAATTTCGTTCGCAACTGATGAGCACAAAACTGCAGGGTGCTAACATGATCTCTTACCGATTTTTTTGGCGAAGTGCAATTAAAGTGAATGACATGGGATAATGAGAGCGACACCAATCTATGTAGTAGCTCAAACAATTTATTGCAAAAAATCACCTCATATCATTGGGAGCCTTCTGTTTATCGGGCGCCATTTTTCTTTTAAGATTCGCAGCAACACCACCACTTAGTGGCGCTGGCACAAAATTCACATGTTCAGATTGAATTGCCATTTCGATGGCAGATTTCTGATTGTCTGTTACACTTCTTGTAATACAGCACACAAATGGCCATACCATTTCCTATCTCTACAAAATCGATGTGTCACAGATACCATCAAATTAGGAAAGCAACACTGCATATCCGAATGTGTTGGAGAAAAATGTGGAATCCTTTCTCTTGCTTAGAAAGGATGTGGTGTCCATTTTCCTATTTGGGCAGGTTCTAAGCCTTAGCTTATGATGCCCTTCCACAACCTCCCACGATGGACAACACGTTTTATATAAGTTTATACAAGTGCAATATGTACCTTCACTTCCCTGCGTGCTACTCTCTCCACCATGCCTACAAGATTCCCATCCACATCCCTTCACCTACATTGCGTATCTCTTCCTTTCTTCAAGGAGAGAGTGCATCTTCCTCTCTCTTTCTTTTAAGGAAGAGTACATCTACCTTTCACGCTTCAAGGAAATTGTGCATCTTCCTATCTCTTTCTTGAAAGAAAGGATGCATCTTCCCATTTTTTAAGGTCATGACTGCTCTTCCTTCAATGACAGGGTGCATCTTCCTCTCTTTCTTCCAGGAAAGAATGCATTTTCTGCCTATTCGCAATAGTCTGTCATGACCACTACATATTCCATTCTTTTCAGCAATAGCAAATATAATAGGCCCGCGGCACCCACGATATGTGCCAGGGCCCAACGAATTCGGAGCAGGCAACAGCACCAAGTCCAGATCTAGCAACGACCACCAGGATAGCCCAGGCACCTCTCAGCACAGTTTACGAGGTGCTTGGGCAGGATCGGGGCAATAATTTCAAAAATTCCGAGAACATCTATTCCCATGGAAAATTGTGACGGCTTGCTTAAAAATGGCCAACCGCAATTTTTTCGTCCCATTCTTCACGGGAGAGCTTCAACGCGCTTTCCGGATCCGGTTCAACCATAAATCATGGCCACCGAGGGAAAAAACAATGCAATTGCTGGAAGTTTGGGGGAGATTGTCATAAGCCACCTCGTAAAACCAGGTAGTGCCTCAGCCTTAGTGCCAAAAAGCGAGCAGCCATGGCCGAAATGACAAATCCGAGACCTTGCTAATCAACACTGGATTCTGCCAAAAAAAAATCGCTCGTAAATTGGCGGATTGCAATAATCCTAAAATATGATTGCATTGTAACGCTTGGATTCGGGCGTGGATTTGCATACGATTAACCATATAGTTGTAAAACTGGAATAGGCTCTTCAAGATCATTCAGGTTTTTTTGTTTTCGAACTTGAGAACGACTCAACCCTGAAGTGGTTGCATCTCTTTTCTCGCAATGCAGCTCAATTTTTGCGCAAATCAGAAATATGGGCAGTCACTGGATAATGAAGTATTTGTCTGCAGCGCACAGTATTTGTGCAGAATCAATTGAACATGGGTGTATAATTAGACGGTACACAAGAGAGGCCTTCGTAACAATATAACACATGAGTGGTAATGTTGATAACAAACCGCGAAGACTATCATGCCTTTCTCAAGCCTATACCAAGGGCCACAAGAAATAGGTGAAAAAAAAATAGGAATGTGCATAAAAGACGTCCAACATAGTCGACTTCTTGCCACTCTTCGCATATCACATGTGTCAATTTACATACTTTTGGAAATGAATCGTGACACTTGCTGTTCACGCAGCATTCAGGGATGATGACAGCGAACATGATTTTTGAATGTGCTCAGAAGCATATTTACACGAATATTAATGCGGCAAACGTCTCTTCATTAACCGTTCCACAAAGCCTCGATAAATAATACCAACCAAGAACAACTCTCCACATACATGAATACAATAGTGTTCTGCACATGTGCTGTTAGAAACAAGTGCAGCACGAACTTGATTGGTCCAACAAAGCTATTAGATGCTAACAATTGCACGAACAAACACATGTACTCGTGGCTTAACGGGTAACTTTTGGAAAGCGTGCGTGCTCTTTTCAAGCAATAAGTACATTGTAATTTGCACAAGTGAGCTGAAAAATACCGCCATATGTTTTCTCGACTTTATGACATAATAAGGTTCTCGCAGGCTGCGAGCGTACACACGCAATAGGTGTTCTTGCCCCTCTGCACCGAACAATATCATTCCAATAATTTGAAGGTTACACCAGATCCAACATATGTACATGTATACGCTTAACATCGTGAACTATTAAATCGACCAATGTTACTGATATTTTCCATCTACTCTTTTCTTCAAAAAATCACCACTCCACTATTAAGCATCATAAATTGAAGGATATAAAACACAAATACCATATGAAGGATAATTAATTTCGATAGTTAAGACAGGTGTTTCTTGTATACTGGACAAGTAGGGTTGAAATAACAGTATTTTGTGCACATTTGGAGCAGGGCATGATGTGTATCCCCTGTGTATACTAGAGCCAGTAGGTATGTTGGTTAAAAAACCTCAACAGCAATTGTTAAAAAAATTGCTAATCAAAAACGACCTTCCAATCTTTTTTAACCTCTTCCTTGAAATCATACAATTCCACCCTCTATTAACCCGTTTATAAAGGGAATGCAAACAGGATTCATCAACATTGTGTTTCTTAATTCGACACATTTCATTGCGTTTTAATCTCAAAGTAGCGTGAAACGAGATGTCCTCACGCATCCCATTTTAATTTTTTTTGTTTAAATTTAATTGTCATGTTTACGCAGTTTCATATGACCGTGTCAATATTGACAACATACAGTATGCATTGTTACTCACATAATAAGGCAGATATAGCCACGAGTACAAGGCAGTATATGCAGTTTGAACCTCAAATTTAACAAAAATTGTCTAATAATTTCATTCCTATTGGAAAATATTACCACATAGTTTTCTGAAATTTGTACTGTCCTTCAGTACCCTAATTTAGATACTGTTACACCGTACTGTTACAACTCGGTGGTACTTGAAATAAAGGTAATCAATGTGCAATATCATCAGTAATCTGTTTTAACGAACACTTTGCAAACTGGGCAATGTGTTGCACCAAGCCAAATTGGCTAACAAACCTTATGTGACACCTATAGCTATTGCTACCCAGCCTCGTATATGTACATGTTTAACGGCCGATTACCTCAGCCTGGGTTTGGTGCAACTGCCGCGCTGTCCGGGGGGTAAGAATGAGGATCTCACCATCTTGTCATTGGCATGAAACGCTGACCAGGGTGCGGCCCCTATAATTTCATTCCCAAATAGCTCACAGCATAAACAGCATCTTTTATAACCAAATGCTTTTTATAAACCATCATTAGGGGGCTGAGCAACATAGTTTCCAGTATGATTTACGGCCGGACTTACAGACGCGCATTGTTACTGCGGCGCAATGCCAACCTTGCTGGCGAATTGCATCGGAAATTACCACCCAAAAACCATAAATAAATACATAAATCAAACCTAATGTCTACTCTCTTAATTACTCGATACCTGCTGCATTGACGAGGAGCAGAAGCTCCTACGAAATTTGAATCAATCTTTGACATGAATCTCCACGAGTGCTGAAACCAGCCAAAACCGGTTATAACGAATTGCTAGGGCCTACAGTGTACATGTATGTGGTATACATGTACCGTATGCGTAGGAAGCGATCAGGTAATACAATGTATACGAATATAACAAATTTTCGTTCTACATGTACTTGTAAACTCTTGATACCTTTTGCTATGTCCTCCTGTAAGCCCACAGTTAATTGGTAGGAGAAATCCGTTTACCCCATAATCGCCCATCCTGATACCAAACCACTTTAATTGAAATTGCCATCAACATTTTGTGCTCAGATAAAATTATAAAAATTGCAATGCTCACCCACAGGCCCATTATCGTGTTTTGAAGTTCCCCTATTTGCCACAATGAAATTCAGGAACAGAGCAAGTTTTTTGCGTGAAAAATTTGACACCGGCAATTAAATGGAAGCAGACACTGCTTCAAAGTTAAGACCAAGTTTTAGTAGTTTGTGGGAGAGAATAATTATTCGGTGGGTCTAATTATCAGGTGATTTCGGCTCAATAAATACTTTAAAAAAGACGGACACAGTTTTAAGGTTCTAAGCCAGTAGGAAATGCTTCAGGTGTTGTTTCCGCACCGGTCACGAACAGGTCAACGTATATTTTGCCCTCTAATTAAAGGGGAGAAATGCACACATAAGAAAAAGGTTGTCAGTTTCTCAGTTTTAATATAAACGCCTGATTTCACAGCATTTGGGGACATTTGATTGAAAATATCTTCACCAAAAGGTCATGGCATATGATCCCACATGCAAAAGAAATGTATTTCAAATGCATTTTGAAATACATTGCAAATTGTAAAACGTATTGCAAATGTATTTTTCAGAAAAAGCTGAAACGCATTTCTTTTCCATATGGGATTGTCATGCAAGAAATTCCACTTACAGCATCCGAATATACTAGGGTTGTCCCTGATGTCAAATGTGCATAAAATATTTACATGTATATTCCAACCTCACTTGTCTAGAACGAGAATGACACAAGTTTTGAGTTGTGTAACTACTGAAGCAGGGGTGCGACATGCAGATGAAATGGTTGGAAAGGTTATGTTTTAAATTAAAAACGGAACACATAGCAATGGCAAAGCAACTTCTTTATGTTTGATAACCTTCGCTAGGTCTCTTTTCAAAACATTAAAATTATTGCGTGCAAATTGGAACCACTCAATATGAAAATTCCCGAAAAACAAGAACGGGCGGAAGGCACTTCTTAGAATGGCATGTTGATGTTACGAATCTTTCACAGAATCTACCAAAAAGAGTGGCATCCTATGTACCCAAATGCTTGCCACTTATGGGGCATTGTGATGCACTGGGCAGGAACGCGCCATTGTGAAAGCGTGCTAACTTGCTTCGAAGCGTTCCATATGTTTTTCTTTGAACATATAATTGATCCCCATCAAGCACAATGTGCAAACTTGCGAATGGTATTCCTAAATTCTGGTAGGAATTTGGTTTAGCGATTTTCGCTTCGGATGCATCAAAGCGAAAATTCCTATTTAGGGCGAAATTCAGCGCCATCTATGGGCCCAAATTAGCAAATTTGGTGAAATTATTCATTTCAGGGCTTAACAAATAGCCCTCGCCTCGCCTTGATGCACACAACGTCAGGTCGAATCAGAAATAAATAAATCGACTCAAAGACAAAAATAATCGTTAGTTAAAAAATCGCCATTAGCATATCGATAAATCACTTCTCGCCTCGCTAATGGGGTATGGCCCACCTCCACCTCGATGAAGAAGCCCGTGTCAATTAAGGTGAAAACAGACAAAACAAGATCCAGAAAAAAAGCCCCAATGAAAAACACCCATTTCACTCAGCGCTCTCTGTGGCCCCTGAGGGCAAGGTTCAAATCACTCACCTGCTTCTATAAGGAAAACCCTCATACATGTTTACTACTACCTGTGCCTACAGATTTCTATACTGAATGGAGAGACACCTAGGGGAGGAATATGAAGGTTTGTTGTTTATGATCTGCTTGGTGAGTCACTCGTGATTCTCTACATAGATGAGAATGGCCAGTTCATTTGTGATTCTTAAGATACGATATAATTTACGAGTTTTGTTTATTTGATCGGATGGTTGATGGATGATTCTTCTATTGAATGAATCACTGTCTATTCTATGATGGGACGGTCTAGTCCCTGAATGGTAGAATTGCTGATGTTTCTATGACGTGAATCTTTGATGGGATGGTTGAATCATTGGTGAATCTATGATGGGATAGTTGAGTTACGTGGGATTTTTTGAAGTGATGGTGAATTCTGGTAATTCATTGATAGGATGGTCGACCGCTTTAGATGAGCGAATCTCTTGAGGTTGCTTGATGGGATTGTCGAACGTCTGGTGATTATTTGATGTGACGACATGTATGGATTGACGTATCTTGCACTTTGATAGGATGTTTCATTTCTGATTCTGATCAGATATACTTTTCCCATGGCGTTTTTCTATGGTTGATTCTTTGTGGTTGAGTGGAATTGCTTTTTTAACTCGTTGAATGATATAAGATGGATCATGTCATTCCTTTATTGAGCGAGCAAATCTTCGACAAGAAAGTGAACCATCACCGATATTCTGACTCCTTGAGGAATCCGTGAGTTGTTCAGGTTATCACTAACTCAAGGATGCAGCTGTGACTTTTTTGAGAATGCAGTTGAAACTAAAGTGGTTCGCGTATAACCTTGCGATTTTGTTAGTTTCTTCAACTGGTTCTAAAAGATTTCAAGCATTTCTGCAATTATTTTGTGACAGATTTTCGATTCTTTGAAACAGGTCAATCACTCGCTGATGCAATCTCTACAATTGCATCAATTTTATTCGAGAGAATAACATAATTACATAACATAATTTCCCCACTTCGAGCGCTTCTTCAACTGGTTTAGATGAAATTAGTAGCGTTTCTTCTCTTCATTTAGCGACAGAACTTTAACCGTTTCTTCGCTTCACTTCGACAGGACCAAGCATCTTGAAATTATTCCTCCAAGTTTTCCTTCAACTGCTTTTGAAACATCCCATGCGTTCTTCCCTTTCTTTAACCAAATCCCTAGCATTTCTTCCCTTGCTTGATTCGCCAGAATCCCGAGAAATTCTTCAATCGTTGAAAACTATATGCTAAATATCAAGTGATATCCAATGTTGCTCTTTTAACCGCATCCCAGAGTCCCTTTCCTCACACAAAATAAAGACGTTACAGGAGAGCATATCGCGTCTGCCTCTGACAATGAACTGATTCCAATGGCACTTCTTAGATTTCAACATCTCACAATAGCTGGCAGCATAGTCATTTTCGGTCGAAGACGGACAATAGCATCTTACGTGTAGACTACGAAATGTTTCTCCAATTGCTCATAACCGATTATCAAGGTTTCAACATGTTAGCCTACAACCATAGTTTCTCCAGATCCCAACACAGCGCTGGAGCCTTCAACCCAACGCCAATGACCCAGAACTTCCATCAGTCCATGGTCAGTCTAACATTTCAAGCATGCATCGATCTCTCAAAACCCCCAGCACTTCTTGCAGTGCCTCCCGTTACCAAAACCCGAGGTGATCCCACCGGTCCACCCAAGTGTACACCGTCCGGCCACAATCTGCTCTGGCTACCCTGACGAGGGTCTGCCTTCACGGGGGCAACAGGTGTCCAGGTGGACGGAGCGCTCCCCCTGGTGGCGGCGCTCGGAAGCCGGGCCGTGGGGTGTGGGGGGGTTGGGGGGCGAGGTGCGCGTGCCCGCAGCTGCTCGCCCTCACATTGGATTCGGCAGGAACCACTCGCTGCTCACCTTGGCCAGGCGGAGCCAATAGCAACAGGCGTCCGCTCGATTATCAGGTGGGTCGGTGCGGCCTTTCGCCTTATTCCGTCCGGTGAGGTGTCAAGCGGTGGTCGTCCGAACGCGCTCCGGATGCTCTTCGGTGCCCCCAGTGTCGCTGCCCGCACGTGCTCGGATCTAGACCCCGGCCGGGTCAAAGTTCGCCCGCAGTTGACCACGGAGCGTCAAAGTGCCTTCGTGCCGGTCAAGGATCCAGCAGACCCAGCGCACCCCGGGGTGGACCGGAGCCCCCACCCGCTGTGGATGCGCATGGCCATGGAGACGGCCGTGCTCCCCGCACACGGACACAATGGTAGGGAACATCACTTTCTTGACCGCTGTCTTGTTGGAGTGGATGCTGATGAGATGCGACGTGCATTTGCCAAAGTTTGGAGTTAGCCACTTCCCGGGCCTGGGTAAATTACCAAATTGGGTGAAAGTGGTTTTTCTCTGGGTAACGACACCCCTCGGATTACTCCTTAAAATTATCGGTAATGTGTGCGCTGACGAAAGTGATCACTCGTAGCAAGTCAGTATTATTAGTTACAAAGTTTTCTTCTTAAAATAAAATTAAAATGTTATCAGAATTGGGTACCTTCTGATCAGCGGTTTGGGGTAGCAGGACTTTCTAATGAGCATGGATAATGAAGGGAAAGTTTGGGAAGTCGGGATAGACACCGTGGTTTTAGGAACGATAATTTAAAATAAAATCATTATAATCAGGATTAAAAATTAGCCCATATGTGCTCACAAGTTTTTTCGTGATTGGCATACGTACATTGCCTGGACGTGTTAAGCACGCTTATTTTCCGAATGCAAAATGTTCTCTGAAAAAGCACTTTTCCATGCACTTTGTGAGCAAATTATAGGGATATTTGCACATGACTTGCTCAACCGTTTAAAATTGATTCTACTTTGACAACTCCTATATACGTACACTGTACATGCATGGTCCATGTGTGCCTTTACATGGTTAGAGCAAACTTTAAGTTTGTTTGAAACTATACATGTATACATGTATTGGGTCATGTCAAAGAAACTGAAAGGAATTGCCGATCTTAAGAAATCGCTTCAAAATATGCACGCTAGTGAAAATTTACATGCAGGGTATTTTGAACTATCGTTAAATGTTCAAGCATTTGGATCCACTTTATCACTTGTTTTAACCCATTTCGGCTGTATGGGTTCGGATTCCGAAAATGAAAAACGTAACATGTAATGCTTATTTTGGCTGTTACATGTGGCGTTTTGATCTGAGCGGTTCCTTTTTTTTCTTTCTCGAAAATAAAAATAGTGCGTGAACAGAAAGGATTTTTATCGAAAATGGACATTTTAACATCAAAATTCGGATTCGATTCAGCGCCCTGCTTCCCAAATCCGCACGGGTGACTTACCCAAAACTTTTTCTTTGGGTATAACGACACAAGTCGGAAAATATGAGTGATCAGTCACGCTGTGTGCACAGATCCTCAATAAAACAGTAACGATGTCCTTGCATGGACATTCTGGTAAGCGGTTGTCGATTTAGAATATAAAGACGGAAAGTTTGGGAAGCGCTGCTTTGGTGTGTCCACGTACATGTATGTACTGTATATGTAAACACGTGTTACATACACTAATATCTTAATTGACTTATAAAAGCCTCATGGATGTATTTGTTCTGTGCAAGGTATCGGCTTGTTGTTTATACACATGGAACAAAAAGTTAAGGTTTCTTATCTATCACTTTGACTCGAATGCATGTAGCCTTATATGCTCATTTATTATACCTGGCTTTCTGAGTTAGCACGATTAATACACGAACGCCTGTGTAAAATCACAACGTATCGTCTGTAACTTGTATAGTTAACCATGGTGTTATACGTGGTATACGGTCAACGCAGAAACTTGCACTGCTCATGGGTATCCGCAGCTTGCATGGCGGCGGTGAAAACCATGCACTTCAAAACGTTTGAAACTGTGGTGTAACAGCGAGTTATTGCCATTTTCTTTTTGAAAAAGTCTTTCGAAAGTTACAGTTCGAATACATATGTATGACAGATTTAGAAACTAAACTTTTAACACGTTTTCCGTCAACATCCCTCAATTCCGCCTGATTAAATGCAGTTTATGTCATTCTTATGGAATTGTATCATTTTAACACACAATGTCTGTCATCATTAAAACGACTTTAACGTGATGATGCGTAAGCATGTTGAAAAATTTTGAGTTTGAAAAACTGAAAAACCCATCTTCGCAAAGTTAGCATCATATTATAATATTATAGGCCTATGCGAGACAGCTTCTGTCTATACGGTACCATCAGTCCCTCATGTACAGTACATAAAATTATATGTACATTTATCTGAAATTAGTGAGTGGGGCTATAGCGATTGTTGTAATCTGTTGGTTTTAGGGTTCGATCTCTAAGTCCGGTTCAAGATTATAAATCTCAATATCCGTAATCGATTTAATGGCCCGTCTTCGTGTTCCGTGTCTTAATAACATAAGGATACGACCGGCCTTATAAACGGAGATTAAGCAGGATGTTCATTAAGGTGTCACCCTATAGGATCCTGCGTTTAGATTAGCAATTCAAACCAGATGGGATTTCCCATAATCACATTTGGCGTTCGATCACCTGTGTGATTCACTCTTAAGCCTAATGAAGGGGGCTGTGGGAGAGCAAACGTGTGCGTTATCACAGGTTCGACCATCATGTCCGATCACTAATTGGCAAATTAATCTACTGGTTAACCAGCTAACACGTCCTATATCACAAATATCGCTGACTATTAAGTCAGAAGAATAAATCATGTGTACGTGTTTTTTAAAATATTAATGCAGCGACACATTCATGCAACAATTTGATTCCTTGATTGGTACTTTTAACATTTTGATAATTCATTCCTTACCTTCAACATCGTTTTTGCAAGCCGAAGTGCACTGTTGCATATACATGTACATCTGTACATGTACAATCAAAGTGATTTTTTGTATGCAAGAATCATCGATGATTGGCACCTTAAAAATGAAAAGTAAATCAATATACATATAACTTCACATATATCAAAATGTATATATTAACTATGTGAATAATATCCATGGACTGCATCATTTGAACAACAATTAAATTGAAGATTAACACATGTATGGGCATTTAAATCTTGACATGCATTCATCTTCGAAAATCAACCAAACGTCATCCAGAAGCAAGTTATAAGGTTGTGTTATAATCTATGTGATGTTCTAAGGCTGGTTCATAATGTACATGTTCAATTTATTTTTCGTGTATTTGAATTAAGGTGGAATATAGCGGTTTTTAGGTCTCAAGTTTACTATCCCGTTTAGATGCATGATGAATCATGTTCATACGTGTCAAATGATGGCTTTTATATACTCTCCATGCATGGTAGGCCCCATTGAAAATATATGGTAACATTAAACAGTTGAGGGAACTGATCCATTTGGAAGTGACATGCACCAAACCTCTGTGTCAAAAGTGGGTTTTTAATCCGATCATAACACCCTAATATAACATGGTTTTTTGGCACAAATAAATACATGCAGGTATAATGTTTATAACATTAGCATTAGTTATGGACAATAATAACATGTCTGTTGACCACAAGGTGGATATTCCGAGACAAATGAGCACATGACTGCAGTGCCATCTAGCTGTCACGCCTTTTTTCAGAAAGTAATGACTATTCTGACAGATAAGTGCCTGTACCCCTCAATATCGCATTGACATAAGCGTCTGTGTAATTAATTAGTACAGGCTGCTTAATGAGTGTTAATGTAAAGCAGGGCGTATTCGCACCTAATGTGCCCCATTTCAGACGATAAACAAAATGTAAACGAGTGTCAACATCGAATGTGGACTGCAAAATGCATGACGTCATTCCAGGAGAAGACAATAGGCAGGCATTGTTCGCAATTTAATACATGCATGTGGATTGTAGTTAGGGTATATACATAATTGGTCTCTTGGTCACGCTATAAATTTTATAAAACATGACAAATACATGCATGCATGCTCAAGCAAGCTGCAGCAACAATATCAACAGATCAAACCCAACTGGAGCCTATTTCAAACAACTTTTATTACGTGCCTGCATGGTAATTGCGCATAGACGGCGTTAGTTTTCAGAATCTGCTATAGAATGATAAAGTCTATTTAGACCGCGCCATTTTATGGCGAATGACATGATGTACAAGACATGAACATCTTTCTATTTTTTCCAAAGGCATGTATAGTTCATGTATAAAAATGTAATTGTCAGAAACTGATATACTTGTATACATGTACATGGTTATAATAAAGTCATACAATAATTTTAAAAAGCGATGGTTACGTTTTCTGTAACTAACAATTTTTAAACATTTTCATTTTATACGGTAGGGACTCTTTTTCGTGTCTATGAACACTAAAATGTTTCAAATTTGAACATCTTCTACATGTCATGAGATTGGAAATTAACCGAGGGGGCAACCACTCTTGAATTCCTGTGTACACAGCCTTTGAATTCCGCTAGAATTCCCACAGAATTCTATTGG
>JAQFYZ010003824.1:0-12508 GCA_034695085.1 Cylindroiulus punctatus | reverse complement strand
ATTCTGCCGAATTCCTGTGAATTCCCATTCCTTTTGAATTCCTGTGTACACAAATATCAAGAGTGGTTGCCCCCTCGCACGTGATAGCAGACGAAACTTTAAAGTCTGTGGAAACACCCTGTAAAAACAGCCAAATCCCATCATGCAACGCGAAAATGTGGATGTGGAAATGTGGGTTCCCTGTGGAAACCCGAAATTTTTGTATTGTGATTAGTGTATTATGATTGCTAGGCCACCATAATACACTAATCATCGTTCATTTTGGTGGAAACGTAGTATTACGGTATAAGGTCGGATATGGTTGGCGAAGAATTAGGCGATTTGCAAAGAACAGTCCCTGCTCCTGACACTGCAACTTGTATGAGAAAGTGGGCTTCACCTAACGGCTCGTAAGCACCTAATTGCCTGCATAGGGATGGGCAGCTAAATGAAGATGTTGCATTTTTAAGTTCAGGTCAAGTTAGAATTCAAAAGCAAAAAAAAAATTGCATCCAAATCACCTTGTACTGTACAAGTATGTTAAGCACGATCTTGCATACACATGTAATTTTGAAAAAATCCACTATGACCATTCGCTATACATGTACATACATCAGCTGTTAACTTTAGCACAAATGCTTCATCGGCGATGGGCATCGGCAATCACGTTCCAAACGTGGTTAAACCCTCAGTAGCTCCACCAGTTTTTGTTTCATTTCGACTGGATAAACTCGATGTGAAATGTATCGAACAATGGTAACAAAATGTCAATTTCGATCACGCAGTCCATACAAACAGGTTCGATGGCCGATTGCACATACTTTACTGGGCGATGCATGGCAACTGGAAAAGGCCAACCGGTCTTAATTCGGCTGATTTATTCGCCCAATAAACCCTAGGAGGCTGTACCAAATATTAATTTTCCATGACCCCAGGTTTGAACCCTGGCAAATAAGGCCCCCCTGGGGTTCTCGCCGAAAAGCATCGAACAAAGCAGCGCCAAAGTGGGTCCACCAAATCGCTTCATTTTGGCTCGATCAAACCGCAAAAATATTTCGCAGTTGAATCAAAAGCTGTATCGGGGAATGCAACCTCAGCCATTTTCGGAGGTCAATTTCACGAGTGCGAATAATTGAGTGTGGACCCGTAGCAAAAACACCTGCTCCTTTTCCATTTATTTGAACGGCGTGCATTGTGCGGCCCTGTGTCCTTGCCAGCAACCCCCTTAAGCCTACACGAATTGATATCAATAAAAAAGGTAACACCTTTGGATTATTTATCGCTTTTCAGATGGACAATAATTTCAATAGGCTCGTCTCCAAAGAAATGAAAATTGCACAAATGCCAAATCGGAGCTGGAGATCTTCCCACCAAACATATCACGCTGCTCGCTCCGAATGAAAAAAACAGAAAACGAATTTAAAAATTTCAAATGAATAATTAAAAAAATGGCGAAAAAGACAATGGGCAAAAAACGGACAAAAGAAATGAGTTCATCAAGGTGTACTTTCTCACAATGTCACTGTCAGTGTGCTACTCGGGGTCTCCTAAGGCAGAATGACTGAAAACACTGGCCCCACAATAACACCTCCCCAACAGGATCCTCCTTCATCAATGCTATCAAACAGAAGGTTAATTACCTAGAAAGCGGCATCAAAACCCGTGCAACTGGCGAGTCATCCCCAGTTTTTACTCCAAAATGGCCGTATTAAAAGCACGCAGTTTGGATTGATGCAGGTGAGGCAAATCGGGCGAGTGGAATTCACACACAAGTAACAAAAAGACCCTTGACCGAGCCCGAGTGATCAATCGATCTGATTAACCCATCGAAAACGAAGTGAAATGAGACGCGATTCGTTTTTACGCTCTATCGATTGGAAAAAATCGTCAATGAGAAACCACTTTTGGGCAAGAAAACTTTCTTTCGGATTCATTCACCATTTGAAAAGTGGCGCGCTATGGCAGACGCATCTTTTAGGTTGGTGAAACCAAGCAACAGTTTGTGTGGACACTGTACACACAATGGAACACCTACAGATATACCAAATCTCACGAAATCTCAGAGAAAAATCAACATTGCGTACCATACCACGTTTAACTTTTTCATTTCTATTCACTGAAACGAGAACTATGCGCATATGTTTTTGCATCTTTCATTATGTTTACATGCAGACCAAAGATGCTTTAATCCAAATTAACCTCTTTCATATACCTTGACTCGAGTATATTTTATTTATAAATCTGCATAGGAGTTGTTTGATTCAAGGCACCTCAAACCAAGCAAGTTAAATTCGCAGCAAATGTTATCGTGAGATATTCCCACATGCAAAAGAAATGTATTGCAAATGTATTTTTCAGAAATGCATTTCTTTTCCATATGGGATAAGCACGTGTTGATGACACGTGCTACAACCTCCTATGGTATTTGGTAAATCTAAAACCAGATGATGCACATCCACACTGGTGGTTTTAGTCAACTCAGACCACAACCACAAGGTCTGTGTTGTTTTTTCATGAAGTGGAGGATTGTGGGTGTTTACAAACATGTCACATCTCTAGTGAATTAGTGCATGGCAGCTTATTAGAGGCGAGCTACAGCAAGCATGTAAACAGTTTAAACTACGTGAGTGTTGAAGTTGAAATTCGAGCAATACATTTTAGCTAAATATTGCACATTATTACTGGTGATTTTCTAATACATGTACTGGTAATGCTGGGAATTAAGAAAAACTGACGGAGAGAACATGATAAGCACTCATCCCAATGACTACATGTCATGGTAGTGGGGGCCCCAGTTCCAGAATGGCTTAGCCTGTTCTAGAACACTAAGTTGGTCCTTACTGGGGGTCCAGTCCAGGGGATCGAGTCCTAGGCCCTAGGGTTCACATCGAGCATAGACTAACCACTCTGAATAGTGACCACAGATAGGCTTCCTGATTCTGATTTCTTAATCTGATTCCTGATTTCTGAGCAAAAGAAATCGAAATCATGGCACTGAAGTGTCCGATTCTGCTTGTTATAGTTTCAAAACACTATCATGTGAAGTAAGCTCAAGTAGAGTAAGCCCGAACACAGTCAAAACCATGCAATCAAGGTCAGTGTTTGCACTATTAATCGACACAGCCCCCTCTCACCGTTTATGTAAATGGCTACCCTTAAAGCCCTCCAAAAATGATAATGATGGATACATATGCGACATTCGTGCCCAAACGCTAAACGTTGCCGAGAAAAATATTAAGGGGTACAGGTAATCCCCCTGACCACCCAACAACACATCGAATGGGCCCAGATCTGCACCAATGAAAAATGATGGTTCGCATAGAAGAAGCGTCTCACGATTGCATTGAATGGAAAAGGAGTGAAAAGGGGGTGTGACAGCGCGGCCAACAGTGTGATGTGCATATATAATAAGGCCAAAAATGACAAGTTATATATGGGCAAGTATAACGCGTCAAGCAGGACTTCAATGCATTGAAAAGCAGCCATCATTTATAAGGCGGCACATCAACGACACCCCCCTTCATGAAAAAAAAAACGATAGCGAGTCAATGGGTTAAATTTGGATGCCTAGGAATCCCGTCTGAAAAGGATGACAGGCTTAGTGCGAATATTAATTTGCATGCTGTCATACGTCCAGAAATATGCGCCTCTATGTTAACCATAACACGTAGGCCCTGCACGATAGGGGATAAAATGGCCCTCAACATTTAGATAAATCTGGGGTCACGAACCTCATCGGCAATTCACACACGGATTTGCGACTTGGCTCATACGAAATATTGGAAGACTAGCTCACAACCTTCGATTGCATTTCGTAACGCAAACTGAGTGAAACTTGCAATTAATTACAACGAAGCTTCTCCGCCATGTTGCTATGTCAAAAACGAGATACCAGAAATGCTCAAAACTCGCCACAAAACTACACGTTTACGCCGTTTACAGATGTGGGTAACTTCAAACAAGTTATAAAAACAACATCCATGACAATACGTTGGGTAAAAAGGTGCGCAAAATATGTACCGTATATTTCTACCCTGCAATGAACGAGAATGACACCTGTCCAAGGAGTCACAATTTTTCGATTCTATTCTTTTTTGCACATTGTATTTAGTCTAACATAAAACGTAATTTAAGCTTATTTAGCAGCCCATCCACCAGGCTATCACTGTCAGCCTACGATAGCCACTTAAGGCCCATTGAAAGTGTTTTTTTTGCAATTGAATTTTGATAATTTTAGACGGATATGATACTTTCAAATGAAACTAAATGTTTTAATTCGAAGTTTATATTGATAGTAAGTTCCTGTGCTATATAAAATTAAAAGACATTTCGTTTTTAGTATTTTTTTAAAATTCTAAATCTTTTATATTCCCATTCAGACGGCAAGTGCTGCCATCTATCGCTCATAAAGCAAAATAAAAAGTCAAATATAGAATTTATTAATATCATATGCATTTTCACAAGTTGTCAAGAGCACATTCAATAAAACGCAAGTCCCTCTTAATGTTTACAAAAAAATATTTTAATCTGTTGATCAGGAAAGACGAAATTGTGGTTCGCAATTTTGGGCAGGGTGTCCCCAAAGTCACAACGCATTTTTGAGAGCCTTAGCATGTTACATCGTTTCCACAAGCATGGCGGAGCATAGCATGATATGATGTACTGCATGGTATAGTTAAAAAAAGTTCAAAATTTGTGAACTACGAAATTTTTAAACTCTTCTAGAGATAGCACCTCATTCAAGATCTTCACATTGATCTTCTAACCTATTCATCATGTTCAACAGTATCTCTACTGTAGCATAGCCTAGTTTTAAAAATATCTTTACCCATAAAAGTTGGAGAATTACTAGCACATTACTAGCGGCTTCGGGAACATCGAAGAAATTTCTCAGCCAATTTTTTTCTGCAAGTTTCGTAAAATTGGATAATGTTTTTGGGGTTCTACAAGATGTAATAACTACACGAGCTCGCATAATTTCCTAAATATTTTTGGAAATTGTCCATTTAGGCATTGCCCATTTTCGAAGTACATGAGCTAAAGCTTGGATTCTACACAAACAAAAAATTAAATTCTTTGATCCCAGAAATCAATATTCCGTACTCAGTTGGCATTCAGGTTGGTGTCTCATCACTCAGGCTAAATCGCTGGATATTTTCGGGCAGGAAAAAAAATGGCGGATAAATAACATAAAGGTTAGAAGATCAATGTTGTAAATGGGATGAGAAACAAATGAGTGATCAGCATGTCGGCCGGTGAGTAGTAGGGGAAGAGGGCAGGCCATCTATCCCGAACTGGAGAAACGTCAGATAGTCGTCCCCCAACAATAGTTATGCATAATCTTCGTTGTAATACACGAATGAAACGTGTTGTAAATGATAACCTTAGTAAAGCTTGTACCTGTCACTCATTTTTCAACTGCCACCACGGGCAACTTTGCACCTTTATGACCTGATATTTCTCTTCCATCAACTTAACAAGCCTTCAAAAGGACGGCGATATTGCAATGGGAAAAGGAAAATTAACGAACGTCCTGACCAAAGGGATGCCCACACAGGTGCGGAAAGACTCAAGGGCCGCCCTAATGCCACTGAACTCACTTTTTATAAAATACCGAAATACTGCACTGGACACTGTAGCCGGATCTAAACTGCATGACCAACCAAAACCCAGTAGCCCCGATGAATGGTAACATGAAGATCAGATGTTTTACGCCTCCATAACAAGGGGCGTGGCCGAGGCGCCATATTGGTCACACTTTATAACACTGATGTAACAGAAAAAAACTTATTTACAGATCCTAATTCATGCAGCATCTGCTGGGGATGCTTTTGGAAAATAATTTTGCCTATGAATTTAAAAATTTGGAATACCAGTCTATCTATCTATATAGTACAGAAAAGTTGACTAACTGACTGACTGACAGACTGACTGACTGACTGATTGACTGACTGACTGACTGACTGACAGATAATCGACGACCAGCCCAAACCGTAAAGGCTAGAACCTTAATTGAAATTTTGTACGTACTTTCCTTGGGTGCCAAAACCACCATTTAAGAAAGGATTTTTTCGTAGTCCCCCTCTAAGGGGTTTTAAAAGAGGGGTAATTATATCTCCTAAACTGTTAGGGCTACAACTTTCATATTTTCCATGTGTGTTCCTTAGGTGCCAAGAACCCAACTAACAAAAAGTCTTTTTCGTATCATCCCCGCAAAGGGGTTAACCATAGGGGTGGATAAATACATCTCCCAAACCGTTAGGGCTACACCCTTGAAATTTTGCTTACATGTACCGTAGGTTCCAAGAACCTTGATATCAAAGTACCAGTCTATCTATATATATATATATGTAAAGACAAGTTGACTAACTGACTGACTGACTGACTGACTGACTGACTGACAATCGACGACCAGCCCAAACCGTAAAGGCTAGAACCTTGAAATTTTGTACGTACTTTCTTTGGGTGCCAAAACAACCATTTAAGAAAGGATTTTTTCGTAGTCCCCCTCTAAGGGGTTTTAAAAGAGATGTAATTATATCTCCTAAACTGTTAGGGCTACAACCTTCCTATTTTCCATGTGTGTTCCTTAGGTGCCAAGAACCCTACTAGCAAAAGGTCTTTTTCGTATTATCCCCGCAAAGGGGTTAACCAGAGGGGTGGGTAAATACATCTCCCAAACTGTTAGAGCTACACCCTTGAAATTTTGCTTACATGTACCTTAGGTTCCAAGAACCTTGATATCAAAGTGTTTTTGTCGTAATACCCCCACTAAGGGGTTAAACAGAGGGGTGGGTAAATACATCTCGCAAACCATTATAGTTAGACCCTTGATATGTTGCTTGCATGTACAAAAAACACAGAATATCAAGCATCAAAATTCAGGAATGGAACAAAGTACTCCATATTTTGGATCCGTGACTTATATGATTTTGCACATTTGACGTTTGATCACATTAAATGAAGTGTTGGTTGACATGCAAACGAAGTTGCACTGGTACCTCTAGTACATGTATAAAACAGTTGGCGTCTTACAAAATCCCATAAAACACCAAGACTGAAATGAAATCTTATAAAGTCCTACACTTATTACAAAAATAATTTAAAGAAGGTGGAACGCCTAAAATTTGTTTTTTCCACGTACTAACTGGTTCACTGGAGTGCCAGCGTCAATGCAGGAATGATTTTGTTGGTACAGTTTATCATGATTATGGATGCAATTTTCGATTCTAGCGATTTCAGCGCCGCCTGCTGGCACACCCCGTGAAGCAAATGCAAGCAAGAAAAAGCTTTAGCTTCATTTTTTCAACATTTGTTCCTTGTAACTAAGGATTTTAGAAGTTAATTTTAGTAATGAAGCTAGGAGATTTGCAGCTTAGCAGATCTCCAAACCAGGGGCTCAAAGTAATAAGGACATCTGTCCTCTTCTATAGTTTACATAACTTTGCATGCATGTATTTTGATGGAGAACACAAAGTAGCGATCAAAACTAGTTTCTAAAATTGTCCACATAAAAACCGTGGACATTGAGATGAGTACCATTGATTATTCATCAGGGAATGGGTTTCGCATCTCCACCTGATACATCACCCCCCACACACCCTTCAAATGTTCCTTGGCTGGCTTATGATACGCAGCCATGAAACATTTTCCTTTCAAGAAGAGTTGCACGAAGAGTGATATGAAACTTTTTTTCCCATCTCCCATCGCATATTGGAGTTGTCCACGTCAACTTTTCTTTTTTGCCACGCAAAATACAGTAAGACAAATGGGAGACATTTATTTTACAAGACTTTAGGTATTTTCCGACGCATTTTATCATTGTTGTTCGCTTCTAAGTATATGCCACGAAAATGATAAATGACCGTGGGTAGTGGTTCAACACGACCTCATTTGCATCAACTCCAAAAGAGGATATATTCCTTACGGGAGTAAAACGCACTGACCGTCCACGATGATGAGATTGCGGTTGGGGAATGGCAACCAAAAACTAAATATATAGCTGCGGAATCTCGGATTAAGATTATAATAAAAATGCCTTCTCTACGCGAAATGATATTGCGCAGCTCAAATGCGATTTTCGCACATTCTCCAGATAAATTATCTTCAATTAAAAATTATCTGAGCAACTAATGGAAACGAGTTTTTTTAAGAGTTTCGCATGGCTATATACAGTGAGAGTCAGAAATGCAACACCCTTACCCTAAAAGCTGCTTAAAAGTGCAATTTTGGTGCAATTCTAAAATTATTGAATATAAGGCAGTTAAGGGATTTCATAATCATTTCTAACTTCTTTAGCACAAACTATAAGATAGTTTTGAAGGAAAAAGTTAATAGGTTCAGAAAATCAACTTACAGTTATAGCATTCCATTTGCTAACAATGAATATGGTAATAAGTTAGACAGTTTACAATACCAAAGATATCTAATGAATTACCTGATAATATTTTACTAATTAACAAGATCGGAGAGCTTAAAAGAAGGTTGAGATTACATATATGTGGTTGATATGACAGATTAAAGGTTCTATACTGAACTTTACTGCAGTAATTTTTCTTTAACAGCAATTTTCAGTCATGATGGTTTTTTTTTGATTAAAATAACAAAATATTATACTTCAAACAATTTTATTGTACAGACATGTTGTATTCGGCTTATCATTTTGGTACTTATTGCACATAGTTATTGTACTAACTTGCTACTTTGTACTCATTATTTGATACTAATTCATTAATATATGTACACCTATTTACTTTGTCCCATACAAGTTCTAATATGAACTTCGGGCCAATTATTAAGAAATAAAAAGTATACATACACTGTATTTGGTAAATGTGATAATGACAATACACCAAGAACAAGGTATCCATGGGTCCCACCCAATATATCTCACAACCTAGTAAAGTTAAGAGTCAAGGTTGTATTTTAAAGTTGTAGATGAGGACGAAATTAATATCTAAAACGGTTCAATTGGTACTGGGAAATGTTGCTGTAAATTTATTTCGAGTATCTGGTATATGCACTGCATTGCAGTGAAGCCACTAATTTTCCTGGAAAGGTTGCACTAAATCTCTTCACAATCCAAGTGTCAGTAATGAATTCACAAATACTATATGGTTGGTGTCACTCGTGGCCCCACCTAGGTGCACTTTTCAGTCAAACACGAAACTACTATGAATATAAGTTGCAGGGAGCAACCAGAAACAAATATTCAGCGTTGCCCTACAGGTGGCCATAAATTAAGGCCGATTTCGAGACCCCATCTCCACGTAATAACCTGTTGAAAACTGCAAAACCATGTCATCATAAGCCCAGTGCAGCCGAGCATTAATTATTTCCTGTGTAGGAATCCATGATTAGGTGAATTCAAAACGCATTGTACTCACAATGGCCAAGTGGGCCAATATGTGCGCGCTTCAAAACTATCAAAAATATCATCTGAAAAGGAAATATCACGCATCGATGTCCTGTGAAAAATTTGCAACAACAAAAACATTTGCAAAGTACGCAGAGCGAAAAATCCCATTGCTAACTACAAAAGCCTACATCTCATCCACCCCCTCCTCCACAACAAACACTCATTAAAATGCATCCTGCATTTTTCAAAGGATGAAAATGCTTTATTAAAGTTTGGCCAATTTCGGCAATAAAAATTCGAGCTGCCTAATTTTATACATTAGCGCTTATTAGGCCGTACAATTGCGACATCACATTGAAAAATACTTGTTGAATGGAACAAAATGGAGGACGCAAATCTACTAATTCAGTTGAACTAAAGTCCACGAATGGCTTTCTCCATATATGACATGCGATGTTGTTTCCACTTATAATTGGCGGTTTACGACAATTCGAAGTTACCTTCGATATCGCATTAAAACCAAATAAAAAATATCAATAAATCAATATGGCTTTACGACATGGAGTTAAACTAGATCAACCGCGAATTTTGGCTTCGAGAACGGCTTATATCTGTCAAATCTGGCGTGGCTTACATTATATTTCAATACGCTTTTCTCATAAATATCATTTCAAAGAAACGTTTATTAATAGACTACCCACAGAGAAACCGCCTTAATAATTAGCTTCATATTATCCATTTTCTAATCTGTTTATAGCATCAAAGTGCGTGTAAGATGAGTTCGGCACTTGTTAAATGCCATTATCAATTAAGCCCATTGATATATCGATGCAATTGCCTTAAGTATCGGCAAAACCGCCAATTATGAGTTGTAATAAAACATACGCTGAATAAACAATAGCTGCGCATGCGCATACATCAAAAATTTAGCAGAAAATGTGCCGAAAGTGTTTTATTTCATTGGAAACATGGAGAAGTTGCACTCCATGGTATTTTTCATGATGGAATTAGCAACAATATTTTGTATAAATAATTTAACAAGACAAATACAGCCATTATTGCAACACCACATACATCAAATTCTGCCAATAATTTCGTTACAAACATTCGTAACTAACTAAATCAGTCTTTTGTCTCACCCTGTACCTTCGCCAATTTTGCCAAATTAAAACTGTTGAAATGCTACCATTACCGGCAGTGCTGACCTTCATGAATCTGACATGAATGTGTGTTCGAACAATAATAATGTCGAAACCCGCCTTATTTTGTATTATTTTAATAGTCGGAGGATATGATGGCTTATTGTGCTCAATTTCCAACAATGTTTTGAAATTGGCAACAATAAGCAAGTTTGATGTTGATTTTGCACTGATCTTATTATGCTGCTTAACAATAACGCGTAAAAATTCAAAACAGCCAACCATAACGTCCACCGGAAATGCATAGATTTAAATAAAATCACAAAACTGTGATAATTTATGAAGCTAATAGGTGCCATAATAATGGCAATTGTACCAGCCAGTGGGGAACGGAAACGATCGAACTTATTTCGATAAAAAATATATGGATGCGTTTTATATTCAGGCCTATAGTCTCGCATAAAGGGGCTTATGTTTGTTCCAACTTAATTATCATATGGCGGAGCTATCATTAATTTTAAGCTTTTATGATATATTAATCAGATGTCGAATTGAGGAGATGTTGGCTGAAATAAAAAGGTCATCGTGTATCCGCTCAATTTAGACGCATCCTGGCCAAATTCCATAGTGTTTTCTATTTGGGGTTGTAAAACCTATTCAAATTTGAATGTAGGACTCACAATTAAAAACCTGATAACCCGAATTTACAACTCGCATTATCTTTTACCAGTTTGGGATGATTTTTCGTACCGATTTGGCAACATGTTTTAATAACTGCGATAACAACATTGAAACTGTCTGATATTATTTACAGAGTATATACATGTATATAATTTAATACGAATCCTATGGCCAAGTTTACACTATTAGGCATAGTGACAGGTGGCACCACAAGCGCCCATTTTCCGTAATAATATTTAAAACCCTACTCGTGGGATATTATGTTTTACACAGGCTTCGCATTACATTATTTGCATAACAATGCTCTTATGAAATAAGAGCAAATATCTCTACTTTTATTAACTTTTGGGGCGAAGGTTTTTGGGGATGCAGGTGCCTGGTGCGTATATGAATCCTCGTGAAAATGAAAGTTATTTGCATTTCATTTAATAAACACGAGTTAAAATCAATCTTCGTGGCGGTGCTGTTTGTATTATTCAAATATAAATGTGTAAAATCAGAGAAACATGATTCATATAGGAGTGCGCATAAGACGAGGCAAAGACTAAATAACAAAGACGTTAAAAATGCTTGGCTTCACAACAAAATCTCCGCATTGTAATCTTGCATATTAAAAGTAAAATAAATATATGAGGGTTCGTAACATTTAATTAAGATTCTCGGAAGCAAAATTCAGCCTCGGCGCATATTGCACCGCGAAGCAACCTGAAGATAGAAAAATCATTAAAACTTATCGAGCAAAATTACGCCTATCACGACGTTGCTTATATTCCTTCAGCTAATATTGTTGGCCCACCAGAAAACTGTTTATTAAAATCAATATCATTTTAATCAACACGAAAATTAAGTCTGCGGCTCAGAAAGATCACTCAATTTCTTAATTAATAGAGTGCTGCTGCAGATGCAGGCTGTTTTCCAGACCAAAACTAAAAAGATTTCTTCAGAAAAAATACAGAAATATGAAAGTGAAATTTGCTGCATCCACGGCAACCAATGGCAGTGAAAAATGCGATGGCAAGATATCGTTGTAATGTGTTTTTGAATGTTTGAAGACATTCTACGAATTGCAATAAATTTTTGTTTTAAAAATTACATTGAAATGTTGCTTATAGGCTACAGCCATAGTTAAATTCAGGAACAGCCAAGTTATGTATTTCTTCAATTTGCATTTTAGCAAGTTTTGTATTTCTTCAATTTGCATTTTAGCAAGTTATGTATTTCTTCAATTTGCATTTTAGCAAGTTATGTATTTCTTCAATTTGCATTTTAGCCAGTTTTGTATTTCTTGAAGTTGCATTTTAGCCAGTTTTGTATTTCTTGAAGTTGCATTTTAGCCAGTTT
Organism: Cylindroiulus punctatus; assembly: GCA_034695085.1. Classification (NCBI taxonomy): domain Eukaryota; kingdom Metazoa; phylum Arthropoda; class Diplopoda; order Julida; family Julidae; genus Cylindroiulus; species Cylindroiulus punctatus. The sequence goes on along the minus strand of JAQFYZ010003824.1, from coordinate 10 downwards.
TGTATTTCTT
>JAQFYZ010003823.1:0-12509 GCA_034695085.1 Cylindroiulus punctatus | reverse complement strand
AAGGTGTTTTGAATGGAGTGCAGGGGTGTCCCCAAAATTTCAGCGGTGTGACTTCCGGCCTAGTGTGGCCCTTAATGTTGTAGTACATGTACTTGTAGCTTTATATGGTTAAAATTCATTATTTCTGATAATGCTTTCCATAAATTTCCAATTACCCATAACTAATTTTTGGAAATACTACATACCCTGTTCCAATTGTGCACAACTACTGTATTTATATTTCAACCCAATTTGTCTAGTTAACAACAATGACATCTGTCTAAGCTCATGCTGTAATTTTTCTTTTTTTAAATTTTATGTTTAACCTAACCTGACCTAACCAGACTAACATAAAAATGTAATGTAGTTTATTGAGTATACGCTATACAGGTGCTTGAAGGTCAATTTACTTTGAAATTTAGTCTCATGTCAACGTGTCAAGGTCGCTGTAGCCTCATGTCAACGTGTCAAGGTCGCTGTAGCCTCATGTCAACGTGTCAAGGTCGCTATAACCACTTATGCAACTGCAATTAGTTTTTGTCTGTCAGCTACAACAACCCGTGGATTTACATTTGAAGCCCCGTAGTTGCTCGCCACACGTCATTGCAAAAATTCGATCCGAGATAAAATTGTCACTGGCGCCGTTTACAACAACTTTTGGTAAGTTATGAACTCCCTTTTAACTCCCCTCTAGAACTGGGATAGGTGCGCATTGTTGGAACGTTATATGAACAATTTTAACAACCCAAAATCTGTAAAACTTGAACAAAAACCGCGCAGTATGACAGCCTCTATTGTAGGCCTACTTGCTTAGATTCAGTACAATTGATTTGAATTCGCGGGCATTGTTACATGTACAGTTGTTGACCAAATCAAATTATTCATTGAACGAAAGGTGGATATAATAAATGTAGCCAAATTAGATTGATTCAAAGAAAGCACTTACTGTAAGTAGAAAAGAAAGCATGCTGCCTAAAATTAGACAGATTCTTATTTACTTGGCCAACAGGTTGCCATTGGTCACTTCGATTACTGTATGTTGACAAAGAGGATCATGCACAGTTTACTGCAAACTTGCAGCAGATCTAATTCCTAAGTAAGCCATGCATGTAAACCTGATTTACATAGCATACCTTTACTTGACTTGCGTAAACTTAATTTGTACTCTGTATGGATGTTCTTTGATTCAATGCAGTCAAAACCTAGCATGTACATGTAGGTCGCTGCAATTACCATGTAAACCGTTTAAAAAGGCTGAAAGTTAAATAAGCACCAGACGTTTTTTTCTACGTTAATGACAAATTTAATGCCGGATGAAACAAAGCTCCCTCCACCCCCAAATTCGAAGCCATTGCAAACGTATAGGGAAAATATGCTGCAATTTCAGGAAATCCATATAGTCCATCTACACTCCTCCATGCCCGTGGTGTTGCTGTTTACTGAAGCAGTATACAAAATATTGAAGTATTGTGAAAGCTTGTTTTCCACGCACCAGAAATTGATTTCTTATTTCCATCCAATGACTTGTGAATCATTGGAGTTTGATATTCTTGTCATGTTGCCAGACACACGTTTAAAACTCTCTATATTGCATGTCGAAAATGATTTTTGTATGAAGGAAGTAGGCCTAATCGCTCTGATTTCTCTCATTACTTTTATGACAGAAAATGTGGCAGATGACTTTTTGCAACTCCCTTATGGAAATGTAAATACGATTCTTTTATTGTCGGAGATATTCCCACTTGATTGCAGCGCCTTGAATAATGACAAAATTCACGTTTGAAAGTCAGATTTCTTCGAGTGTTACAACAAAATTGTAAAAAAAACGGAAAATATAGGACTAACAATTGCCTAGCGCTTGATGGCGTTCCTCATAACCAGGGATGGATCAGAATGTGAGTGGAATATGAAAATCTTCAGAAAATCGCTTAGACCATTCGTGGGAATGCTTTTCACACTTAAATGTTCATGTTTGTGGCTTAATGTGTGGCTCAAGCTTGAACGAGAAGCGTGATCTAAGACAAATAACAATCCTTGGAAAAATGATCATCCTAATCTCGTTTTATTACTGAACATTTGATTATGCATTTCAATTGAAAAAATCAAAACTGCTGACAATGACCAGATTTTCATTCATTGCACTAATTAATATCAACTTTTAAGAAGTTGATGTAATGTAGAACCAGAAGTAAGAGCTTATACGCTGATGTGATTTTGACCTTAATAGCTTTCTTGTGTATACATATCATACATAACGAAGGTGCTTAGCTCCAGTTATGTTGAGAAGCACTTATTCATTATCGGTTTTAGTGATAAAGTTTTGGATTATGAGCATTCAATAAATACTACATTAAAAACCATTATGGAAATTTTGCTCTCTTTATATTCTCAATCATAATTTTTGTATTTAAGGGCCCGTGGGTGAGATTTAACTTTTGATAGAAAAGCTGAGAAAATTGCGGTAGGCAAAACGTTAGAACTATAAACGAGACGATAAACCGTTTTTTTTTTTTTTTTCGGGAAAAGTTTTTTTTCACTACATCACGTTTACTTTCCAGTTTATTTCTATGTTTATACGCGTGTTATGAACATACAATCTGTTCATTCTAGGCTAGCGCTAAATTAGGACTGTAAAATACTGTAGGTTCAATGCATTAAAAATGTGGGTGCGTCAGCAGTAGTTTCATTAATGCAAATTTAATAGAAATGTGGCATACAGGAATAAGGCATTATACCTGAACGGTTAAACTAGTTTAATAGCGGGCTATAAATGCCGATTATGGAAATGACACTGCGCACACATTCAAATTAAATTTCCTGCGAACAATTGCCAGAATAATTTGCATTTTGCCAACATCCCAAATTGATATAACCCTAAATGGAACAACGCTTAATTCAGATATAAAACCAAAGAGGGATTTGCACAAAATACATGGAGGAATTTGTTGCATCTTTGACGAGGGGTATCTGATCTGTATTTTGTGATGATAATGATGTACAACGTAATGGTATCTTCTGCAAATGTGCATAAAATCTATTTACTGCATTTCAATTAACCCTACTTTCTCATAGACAAGAATAGCACCTGTCCGAGCTGTCTCCAATTAGCGTTTTATTTTCTTAATTTTTGGTGTGGGTTAAGAAGAAAACGTTAAACTCTTTATGTCAATGCTTTCTTACTGTACAGGTGCAGTGTATGGACTGCCAGAACTTCATATTTATCAAAAAAAAATTCATTTTCAAGCCAGTGATAAAACATCAAATTGTGTTGGAATTATGGGACATTTGAATATATCGATATTTTGTTCTTACCCATTATTGGGTGATACGATGTAGGGTATACCGAATAGGTCCCGGCAATATTAGTCATGGCATTGTCACGTGGAAATAGGGTGCTTCCCAGATCACACAAATACCTCACATTAAATATGATTTCCATAAAGATACATATCCATTTTGCAATAATATTGGCGGTTCGCGAACCACATGCGTGTATGTAGCATACATGCCAAACCTAAATCATAATATTCATTTCTTGCATTCTGATAAGTTATACGCATGTACACGACCTGTCACAGAATTTTTTCTCCCCTCAACTTAAGTAAACTGTAATATTTCTTCGCTTTCATCATCGAGCTACACCCATAGGCCTGCTACGTTTTATGCCAAAATCGTTTTCAGTTCCATGACAAACTGACAAGAACATATTGTCCGCCACTAAAAGATATGAAAACTAATTTTGAGCTATAGTTTGACTTTGTCTTCATGCAACGCCACTAAAACCAAATTCAGCTGCGGTTCTTTATCCCCGTATGCAGGAATATTATTACAATTCATATATTGTTTTTTATATAACACCATGAAACAGCGCGATATATCTAAATTTATATTTTTTTCTTGCCGTTTTCAACCAAGTTTCCCCCGTCTCATCTTTCCTCGCCAAATGTGTATATAAAGTATATTACATAAAGGCCACACGTCAAACTATATTGCTTTAAATATCGCCTCCATTTTCGGCAGTTGTTCCCCCTTTCCCTGCCGACAGTATGTTATCTCCTGTTTCCCTATAGCCTTATTTGGGATTTGGAATTGCACACGTCTATCCAGGATAAATATACAAGGGATATACACAATATATGCACGCGTAGAATGCGTTACTTCTGCATTGTTTTGTTTTTTAATAACACTGCTACTGTTCCCTCCCCCAAAACCGTACAGAAACGTAGAAATTGCTCATTATGGATACTAATGGAAGGGACATGGATGTTTTGAACTTTTATTTTGGCTGAATGACCAAAAGAATGAAACGTAATGAATAAATTCGAACATGATTATAACAAGGTTATTATGAACTTATTTCTATAATGATAGTATTTCAATCTTACGGAATTTTCTTCTATCACATAAGATAATTTGAATTGGGCATCATCCTGTTTTCTACACTGCTCACACCCTCAATCGTCATTTGCTCAATTGCCATTAGGTGTTACATAAAGAACGCCTAGGAATCTTCATTATTTTCAGACCCCTACCCCCTTCACATATCCGGTCCAATATTACAAAAAACCGCTTTCATATCAAACAAAATACATTATATTTGTTTTCACATTAGCGTCGCATCGAAATTGTTTAATATTCTCATAAATATAGCAACAAAAAAGAGCATTTAAAATGATTTTTATGAATTTCCTGTATTGTAACGTAATCTGACTGTAACCATTGAGCCACGTTTTCAATTGCTGCAATACTTACTGCCCTCATTTGTCTGAATACCTTAACAGATGTTGTAATCTAACATTTGATAGCAATTTGATGGAATGTGCAATCCACGTTTAATGCATTATCGTTTTTCTATTTGTGTTTATAAGACAGTCAGAAATAATCAAATTGTTTGCTACCAGCTTTTTAGTTGGGTCACGTTACCCTAGTTTATAATCAATTCTTCACTGTACTGCACGTACTAAACTCGAAATTCCAATTGACCATCGGTACCACTATCTTGAACGCCCTTCCCTTCCCTGCCTACATAGGAACGTCATTCATGATCTGTTGACCCCTATTTGAATTGGTTACCAATTGGATTTATTCAAATTGAAGATTTGGTAGCTATGTGATTTGGTGGATGTAAAATCAACAATACAAAACAGTACTTTTTCCTTGTTTGTGAATTTGTAACTACATGTAGTGTCAGTCAGCTGTGACCATATCTATGCATGTTCGTCCCTAACAAGCTTAATTTAAAAAAAAGAAACAAGTGTGCGTGCATAAACTTCAAGCTATTTGGGTTTAGACCTGGTATAACATTAATAATACAGGCTGTGGGGAACACGTTTTGGCTCATTGAACGACAGCGCGCATTTCAGACGTTCGTTTTTTTTACGACGGTGGTTTTAATGAGCCTTTCGGGTGATTTTTCTTCCCCTCCCATTTCGATATAGTCAGCATGTATGCAAATTGCATTAGACTTAATTTTTTTTGTTATTCATCGTGGTCCCACAGTGCTGCCTATTCTGGGAATCGCATCCATTATACGGCGCAATTTTGGTTGTATTGGTCTTATTCTTTTCCCCGTAGCCCACTATCACCTCAAATCACATCCGTGGCAAATTTGCTTCATGGCCGTATTTTTCCTCACTTCCAATAAATATATTCTTGAACGATTTTGATCGTTTTTTTCTTCCCTCGCATACACATATCATTCCGATACCCATTTGCGTTTCGCCTTGTCTTATTGCTCCTCTTCATTTTAAGCGTCCCCCATTTTTTCTGATGTATTTTCAACGTATACTCGCAGTTCTCGCGTTCGGGGCCAACCTATATAATTTGAATAGCCATAAATTTCTGTATACATATGAAGGAGAAAGGTACCTCGCAATTGTCGCTTTGGGAAGCATAATTCTCGTCTCTCATTTTGCGTGACTCCAGGGTGCACACACCGGAATGACAATGGCACTCCTAACGACTTTCAGCATCAACTTCGTATAAAGCACGCCACAAACAACACAATTGCGGCGGTGCACCACCGCAAAAAGAAGGAAAGGAAAAAACTTTTGGTGAGAGTTTAGCACCCACCGAGAATGACTTGAAATGCGAAGGATTAAGCCAAAGTTTTATGCTGTCGAACGGTCGTAACGTTTGAGAAACAAAACCCAGTTTAGGACGGGCTTCTCTAAAGTTATCATGCAAGTGTACGTGGGCAGGAAAGCATTTTAAGCGAAGGTGTATCCCAAACTAGTTTAGGAGAATGAGTTGCTACTTAATCTAAAGGTACTGCATTGTTCGCAGATTTCTTATGGTTAGGTTAGTTGCTACTTCACACCTTTGTAACGTTTTTTTTTTCATTTTGCAACACGGTTCAAGAATAAAACATTTTAAAAGATGGTCATGAAGTCCAACCCTCATTACAAATAATAATTTTCAAACACTGATGATTTCATTTATTTGCTACACAAAGAGCAGACGGTAGTCACTAGAGTCGGAAATGGCAGCTACATGTACCTTGGAAAATCCGTAAGATGACCAATGAGACCATGTGACCAAACTGCGAATCAGATTTTTAATTACAGTGCCCCCATGTTCTGAACTTTGGTCCTATTTACGTTTAACTGCTTTTTATATATGTCTGTTTACGAATGTTGGAATTCATCACCTTGTTTCAACAATACAAGTTTGTGTTAATTATGTTATTATTGATTGTATTTATAGGTGAATAAAAATGACGTTAGTCGGCCTTGAAGTGCTTCAACACCTTGTACCACAACGGTCTTTTGGACGTTCCTGCAGTCATGGTAAGAAACGTATATTTCTGACCTTTTTAGTCTAAACTAACCCATACCAACATTGTGAAATGTTAACGTTGTGCCTCGCATATGGCAATCACTGCCAACAGCGGTGCTTGAAGGAAAGACTCTCGCAAAAACTTTAAGGGGCAATTGATTTTAAGCTGAAATGGTGCATGCCCAGGGGAAATCGGAATGGGACAGGTGCTGCTACCTTCTTGTTTCGATCAACGACATCCGTTTTGATAGCATGGGATCCTAGCGCTCATGAGATTACCGAATATGACACACTGATGAATGTGTCGATGTGTGATATGAATACAGTGACATGTGCACTCGTTTGAAAAAGTAAATCAGATTTAGTGTTGATCCACTTCATGCGTCCCAGCTAAGATTAAGTCCTCTGTACCTCGGAGGGATGAGGGCTAAAGAGCCGTAAATCCTTATGGGAAAATGAGAGAATTTAAGTGTTCGAACCGAAACCAAGATCATGGAGATTTGTGTGTCCCCACTGCCTCGCTAGCAGGGCTTCGGACCCTGAATGTCAAGTGGAAAATGGTAACTTCAGGGATCATCATGACGTCTCCTGGGGTAGTTGTCCAACCCACTTGATCCCCATTCCCGAGTCGGTTTGGTTTGATGGGGTTCAAATCGTTCACCTCTAATATCCAAAGTTTATTCGTCCAGATTTCATTCTTCTGGCGTTCATTTTCGTTAAGTCGTTTCTCCGGTTTTAGAGTGGTCTGGAATGGATTACGGACTTAACTTAAACGCTAGTGTTTATCTTAATTTGCTTACGAAAGTTTAATATTCGCTATGTAATATTGCCGTGTAATTAACTTCTTGACCTTAAATCTTCAGAGTGCGATACCAGTCCAGTATTTGCGAGAGGACGCAATCTTTCCTAATTGCTAGTTTTTGATTAATGTCTGGGTGCACCATTACCGGGTCAGTGGATAATGTGCTGTGCCCCTTTGCATGGGCATCATGAAAGCTCCAAAATTGTCTGGAATGTAACCATAAGTATGCAAATGCATTTCTGCTCGTGTGCAATTGCAGTCACCGCATAATTATGAAGGGTTAAAGCAACCCCACAATGCGGCATAACGGGAATTGCTGAGAACCATGCATAACATACCAACTGGATTTCTACGGAATACTCAAGCTCTTTGCGCTGTACAACGGTGGAAATAAGATATTTTAATATCTTCGAAGTAAAGCAAATTACAAACTAAAAATACTTCATTGTTCTCGGGGCGGTTTAATATTACTGACGTGATGCTCTTGCGCGTCACATATATTATGCAAAATGCACTTTGTTGACTTAATGGATACTTGAAAGTCACATATAGACCATTTGCATAAATAGCAGGTTACTATACTGAAGTTAGTACGATAATAATTGTTGTTAGAAAAAGATGACTTAAGAATGTTTTATAAATTTGGTGGAAATTTGCATGAGCATGCCTGGGAACGCTTATTTAACATCGCGATGTTATGTTTGAACATTTTCACGGTGTGAATCAAGATGTATAAGGAAAGTTGAGCTAACTTTTAAATTATGGTCCAGCAAAGCCCATGTATACGCAATATTTACCACAAAAAAGCAGATATTGATAAACGCTCAATGTTGTATTATATTGGAAATCCTGCAGAGTGCACTCGTTTGTATGTGGCTCTCCAAAGGAAGTAATCTCTAACCCCCATCTGTGAATCCAGTGGAGTATCCAGTGATCGAGAGATCTTGACCATTCATGTAGCCGTGCTATCGGCACCAATATCGAAAAAGGGGATAACATTGTCGTGTTGATATCCGGTTTGGGATGAGAATCAAACACTCGGCTGCTGTTTTTCTGCCTCGTTGTAACCGGTCAGCTGCATTTTCCGATTTTAGTGATTGAACTTGTGCGTATTCGAAATAGGGCGGAAATGGGGGTTGCTTATGATGAGAAAAATGGATTTTGCCCTATTTCAACCAGACTCATGTCCACGAGCCAGACCGGAAATGTTCTAAATACGTGTTTGTGCTGGACCAACTAGACAAACATGCAGGGTGAGCAAGCATGCATTAAATTAACATGGAACCACGTGCAGAATGTCTCCACCAAGATTTAAAAACATACTTGTATTTGAATGAAATGTCACCGTTTGGAATGGGCGCATGGAATGGTAGCCACCCAAACCCACCTTTGATAATCATTTCTCCTTATTCGTTAATGTCGCGTACAAATCACTGTTTACATGCTTGTTTAAGTTATCTCTACCTAAGTAAGTCATGTAGGTAAACCTGTTTTACACGCATTTTCTTGAACATGGTAAGGGTTTAAGATGAACTGTATCTGACATGTATGCCCTACTGCTGCACCTCCCCCCATCAGCTCACGTTCCTTCACTTGAGAAAGTGTGACCATAATTTTCTCCCAACAGCTAGAAGACTAGCAGTGATTGCCCCTTATTGGGGCAGCTGCATGTAAATAAAAAAAAATAGCGATTTTAGGCTTGTTTTGTTTCGGTTAGGTCTGGTTTGATTATAATATGTGGTTATAGGCACAAAAGACACGAACACAGATAGAAAAATAGCGAAAACATTGTAAATGGCATTGAATTGAACTTGAATTGAGTTTGAGTATTGACAATATCACGTTATCTCGCAATTTATAAAGGTCGCGGTATGTATCGAGCTGAACTTCTCGAGATTCAGCAGAGTAAACAAAAATTGAAAACTCCAGACTGGAAATGGCTGGCTTGCTGCTCATTTTGATAATAGTTCCGATAAGAAACCTTTTATTATATGGCACGGCGGCGCATGATGATGGCCAGCGGAGTGAGCGCTGAACAATATTTAAGGCAAACTGGAAACAGATCAAACCTATGTCAGATCGAAATATATAGCTCAAATGATGAAGAATGATGAAGGTTTCCCGAGGAAAAAATCCAATTTCCGCAAGTAAACACCGTTCTGTCTTCATTTTGAATAGGTTGGTCGCAATCCACCGTTTGACTTTGTCCGCCCTTTTTTAGCGATTTGCCGGACTTAAGTCCGCCGCGTTATTATTGCTCAGATGGCTACGGATTGGAATGTTTCGGAGCTATGAAGATTGTACAGGGTGGTCGAGAAAGGTTGACCATCTTACAGGGCAGGTATCCTAAACCACGGGTCGTTACTCCACTAGGGGACTGTTATTATCAGAGCCAAACTCTTCAATAGAGTGCCAGAAAACACGAAAACCAAATCAAAAACGAAACGTGTGACATCACCCTGACGTTGGCATTCCCAAACATTCCACGGCGATATGGAGACCAGACGGAATTTGGGGAATGTCAACGTCAGGATGATGTCACACGTTAAGTTTTCGTGTTTTCTGGCACTTTTGGAGGCGGCAGCTATGGCCTGCACATGTATTAATCAGGATATCCGAATGTTTGGGTTTATCTCTTCATGTGCTCGCCTGTGAAATCTTCCAAGGTGTTCTTAATCAGCTAATTATGCTCGATCAAAATATTCAGTTTATGATTTGACAGTACTTGTATATACATGTAGTCATGGTTTGGAAGACATCAAAGTGATAAATGATAATTTCTGGAAATGTGCCTTTTAGCTTATTCGACCTCGTCAGCCTAATTTGAGAGCAACTTGTTATTCAATGTGTAAGATGTTATTCAATGATGTGGTCTTCTGGATCACGTCACCAGTTATGCATACATTTAGCTAATTGCTACGACCACTGTAGAAGTGTATTTCAATTGCTATACCAACATTTTCCACCTTACTCAGCGACAGCAAACAAAAACAAACTAATCTCCTAATTCGTTAACGCAGTCCTGCTTGACGTAACTCGCCCACATCTTTCCATCACTTAACGGTTGCATGCTAATTAATCCCTACAATATATGCAAACTATGCACAAAAGTTATTTCTATAACTTAAGTACACGGCACATGTATATATAATGCCATTGTTAAATGCACGGACAAGTCCAGCGTTATAATTTTGGTAGATATGACTATCCATGTACATAAGGAGATGCGTTTCTATTATCAAAAGGATTTAGTGTGAACACATTCTACAGCATGATGTCATATGCACGATTGTGATAATTAGCGCCATTTACTTTTTTACAATAATGATAATGGTTATTTCTGAATATAGCAACCCGATGTTCATAATTGAACATTATAAAATCGCTCAATATTGTGTAGCGTTAAAAACAGGTTTAAAATTCTAAACAGGTAGAAACTGACAACGAACAAATTAAATGTAGTAGAACGTAAAACAACAGCTACATGTATATAATTTCAAGTTTGCCTATCAAGTTCTCCTATTTTGATTATTATCAACAATTAAGCAGATTGTTGCTTGCTATTATAAAGTTTTTCCGTTTCTTTCCATAGTCATTATTATACTCCTGCCAGTAATTTTCTTTGTACTTTTGCTTTGTTTTTTTCGGACTTCATTTATGTTGTTAAAGTACATGTAATTATAAATAGTTACAGTCAATCTCTAAACTATTTGATGTTCAGAATTTTTAACTCTTTAACAAAATCTACTGTCAAATTCTTTGAACATTTAAGCTACATTTTTATCCCTATTTTGTTTTCTGAAGCCTATTGGAGGAAGCTGGATGCAAACCGCACATTTCTAACCATAAGCTTATATCTAAGCAGTCTGAGTTATACACTCTAGTTATAAATATCTTATGTAAGTTGTCAATCCATGTATTATGAAAAGCATAACCCATTCGTAAGAAATCAAATTCGCGCCATGCACAGTGAGAGAAGTTGATTTTCTAGAATCTCACATGTGGCAAATATAGTTGTGGGGTCCTTCGCTTTTATCGATATAGATGGCGTGCCTGTCCTTCTTCAGGTTGGTTCAGTCCTGCACTCGCTATCCATATTCATGCTCCATCTATCTCACTGAATGATGGTAGTGGACTTTTAATATAACTGCTTAGGGTGGAAAAGATGGGAATGGTGACATTTGGCTGGATGGGTTGGCTGGATCAGGAGAGTGAATTAAAAGATACAGTGGAGGTAAATGGAATCGGGGAAGTAGAGGGCCGTGACAGTGACAGTCGTATATAGTTGAATGGACTACGCGTGAGTTGTCTGCGAAGCTCAACTGCACTGCGAAGATCGTTAAAGATCAGAGATAATCATTATGGAATTAGTTTTCAGAAAACTCAATTTCCTTCTTGATTGTCTGACCTAAATGGGCATTTGGGGATCGGAACAAATTTGACCACAGTCATTGGAGCTTGAATTGGCATTCGTTTATGTTGGTCGTGATCGTCCACGCAAGAGCCAGCCGATTTATGCAGGTCTTGGGCTAGGGTTGGGGGAAAAAACATAGGCCTAATGATGTCGAGTAAAATAAGAAGAGGGGATACACGTACAGTATATTTGGTTATGCTAAACTTTTTTTCGATCAAACGCTACAAGGCCTATATCAAAAGGAAATATAAAAACGAAAAAAAACTCCATTTCCAAAACAAATCGAAAAAATCAATTGGCATTGTAAGCCCTATTTTACAGAAACTTGTTTATACAGGGTGGGGCGGAAACAATTCTACGATTGGTTGCCCCCGCCAAAACACATCCATGTGTAGTAGTTACTATAAACGGTGCCCAGACATTTTTTCCCCAACATTTTTTCCCCGGACATTTTTTCCCGGACATTTTTTCCCCAGTCATTTTTTCCCGGGGACATTTTTTCCCCAGTCATTTTTTCCCAGTCATTTAGGTTAGACA
>JAQFYZ010003822.1:0-12513 GCA_034695085.1 Cylindroiulus punctatus | reverse complement strand
AATTTATGGTGATGAACCAGAATTTCTGGGTCAAACGCTTTCAAAAAGTCGAAACGATTTTTCGCAGAAACGCACCCTGACACTGAATAAAATGTAGCTTGGACTGACTTAATTCGTCAGTATCTACAACTTTCCAATTGAAACTGTTATTCTAACCTCACCGGTTTGAGAGATACACACCGCATGACCTTGGAGGAAATGGATGTACCATTATCGATTGCTAATAATGGGAGTGCATCGGGGGAATACGCATCTGAAGCACCCTGTACTTGCATACCAGTGTAACATATGAAAAAATAAATAAATATTGACAATTAAAATACCAAAGGTTGACAAGGTGGACAAAGCGAACATCAACAACCCAAAAGCCTTCACGTTCAATGTGGTGTTCGAGCCGGACGCGACCCAGCAGGACGTGTTCGAACATTCGGGGGTCAAGCAAATCGTCGACATGGCTCTGGATGGGCGAGTATTATCACTGTCTCCAAATTAAACCATCGACAGAATATGTATAACGTGTTTTTTTAAAATTATTTTATGCAGTTTTTCTTGCACCGTGTTTGCCTACGGCCAGACAGGGTCCGGAAAAACGTTCACGCTGGCTGGATCAAGCTTGGTGAGCCCAGTTTGCTTTATGCAAAACTTAAGTTAAGATTTACTGATCAACTGTTACTACAACACGGTGCCTACTTTCAGCCCAAGTCCCAGGGCCATTCCCAGTCGCCGGGCATCATGCAAAACTCGTTCCGCTACCTGTTTCAACAACTGTCCAGCAGGCAGAGCAACAAGAACAACAACTTCACCCTGCAGGCCTCCTGCCTGGAGATCTACAACGAACAGGTGATTGCCAATCGTATCATGGGGAACGTTCAAGTAATGCAGTATGCCATAAAAGTGGGCTTCTCCTAAGGGCCCACAGGCTGGCAGTGATTGCCCAGTGGTCTGGTGATCTTAAACTAGGAAATGTTTTTTTTTGGTTTGTTTAAACATAGGTAAGATTCCAGTAGCAACATAACTTGGTCTTTTAATCTACTATGTACTCGATAGAGACTGGTCACCCAGGGGTTTCCCTAAGAAAAACCACTTTGACCCAATTTTGTTTGGTTTACCCAGATAAACACAAAAAATCAATATAAAAAGTGTAAATTGCAGCAGCTATGATTCCGACATCATCTTGTCCAAAAATATCCCTTAGTTATTGGAGGAAAAAAACGAAGTTTGAAATCCATAGTGGTGTAAGTCAATTTTTTTTTGGTTGGTTTTCAGTTTTCAATAAAACTGACTTGTACCACTGTCGGTTTCACCACTTTATATATAAAAAACTGGGCGATTCTCATTGTTCTGTCTCTTATTAGGTCATCGATTTGCTGAATCCGGAACAAAAGAAATACCTGACTGTCCGCTGGGCGAAAGACAAAGGTTTCTACGTGGAGAATCTGTTCGTAGTGCCTTGCTTCGAAGAAGATGACGTCATGGCCGTCATGGAGGAAGGTAATGATGATAGGGGGTGGGGGCCAATCAACATCTAAATAAAAAATATGTATTAAAATGTGCCTTTGTGGTAATCTAGAAGTAACAAATGGCTGTTCCATAGTGAAAGTTGTTGGCTTTCCCTCACAGCTACAAAGCTGGCAGTGATTGCCTGGCTGTTAAGGGGCAGCCAAATCAGAAATTCAATTTTTAGGTCAGATTAATCACGAGAAAACATAAAAAAATCCCAACAATCACAAATAACATACAGGGGATGAACGTCAACACACTGGTACACTAGACAATAGGATCGCAGTTTTTCTTTTGTAATTATTTTTGTATCTAACCTAACCAAGCCCAAACCAGCCCAAAACCTAGCAATTTTCTTTAGCTGCCCCTGACCCATGACGAAACTGGGCACAGCCATCAATACATTGTCTAATATTTGTTTTCCTAAGGGCTGCACAATCGCCAGGTGGCCTCGAACAACGTGAACGAGAACTCGAGCCGCAGCCACTACATCCTGACGCTGAACATTATGTGCGAGGTTCATGACCCCGAGGACGAGAACAACTTCTTGAACAAGCACGGCAAGATCATTTTCGTGGACTTGGCAGGCAGCGAAAAGGTCACCGAGAAAAGCACCTCGTCAGGCTCGCTCAACGAAACCAACAAAATAAACCGCAGCTTGCTGACTTTGGGTTAGATGGCCTTTGATATTCTTTGAGTCCTTTGTGCTTGTGAAAATATGCTTCATGAAACGAATGACAGGAAAAACATTATGACCTTTTTGACTTTTCAGGCAAATGCATTTCAGCGCTGGGAGACCAGAAGAAGAAGACCGGTCACATCCCGTACCGAGACAGCAAACTGACCAAGTTGCTGAAGCACAGTCTCGGCGGAAACGGTGTCACTCTGATGGTAAGGTAGTTTTTGAGTATAGTGTTGTTACCCAATAGGGATGTCCAGACACCCACCACTGTGGTGATGACATAATACTTGAACGCCCCTTAGCGCAAGACCGGACACGCTTTGCGCGAGGTACCGTATAGTGTCCCGGTTTATGCTGAAGCCCAAATGGGTAACCAATGTGGAGATTGTGTCTTCAGTTTCGAACCTATTTTATGCAATTTTGGCCTTTTTATGCAAATTTGGCATATTTCACGCAAAATTTATGCAAAGATTGACATCTTACTCATAGTTTCATTCAGTGATTTGAAAACTTGACTCAAAAAAATGTTGTTTAAAAAAGTAAATTATTTGCGTTTAAATTTGCAATTTTATAAACATTTTATTCCGTTTACAGTTTAGATATAATTAGCAACAATCAGCGGTATGTTATATTGTTTTAGCATTTGAAGGAATCAGGTGGTCAGGGAAATTTATTTTAAGTACTGGCAAAGACAGGGTAATTTGTTTTGAAGAATGGAAGAGTCAGGGAATTTTAATATGTGATTTCTGGTGGAACCCTAATTAACGCTTTGGTTTCAGATTGCTTGCATTTCACCCTCAAAAGCGAATCTCTCAGAAACGCTCAACACGCTCTACTACGCGGCGAGGACCAAGAAAATCAAGAACAAGCCTCACATTATGCTGGTAAGCCTTAACATCAAATTTAAGAATGTTAGCAGGCATAGCAGCCTTGATATTAAACATAAGTTGCTAAACATAAATATAACAAAAAAAAATGTAATATCTTAATCCTAAGGACCCGAGGGAGCAGCAGATCATGAGCTTGAGACGCGAGGTGAAAAAGCTTAAGGCCGAAAACGCATACTTGAAGGACCAGGTGAGGAAATAGAAATCGGTCGCATATGCAATTATTTAGACAATTATTGGATTTTTTTGGGTCGAACTTGACTGCCATTTCTATAATTTCAGCTGAATTTGCCGAAACGTGCCCCGCGCAGCAAGTCTGCTCCACAACCAGCACAGATCTGTAAGAGCACCATTGACTGCTTGAAAATGTTCCACGTGAAGTGCAAGGAATCTGTACTTTCATTATTTTATATTTTCATTGGTTTATGAATAATCCAGTGGTCATCTTGGACAAATTGAAGCCAGGGTTGAACACCAGCAAATTCCCGCCAAATGTGGAAGTCCAAGAGGTGTACACTTTGATCAACGAACAATTGGCTGAAAACGAAAGCCTAAGGTGGTTCTTGATGGTTATTTATTGCGAGAAAGTGCACTTGATATCGAAAATAAATCCTATTCGTTTCACAAATATTCACTAGAGAGGAAAACGCGTATTTGTTGCGCGACAAAGAAGGTTCGTCTCGAGACCTGGAGCTGGTCGTCAAGGAGAACGATAGACTAATGAAGAAATTGGAGTTAGTAGATCATCGCAGTTTTCTCTACTGCAAAAATAAAATTCGGGGCTGTTCTGTACATTATGCCCTGTGCCACCACAGTGGGCTTCTCCTTACGGCCTGCAGGCTAGCAGTGATTGCCTGGCAATTAGGGATAGCTAAATAATGAAATTGTATTACATTTCAGGTTGGGTTACTTTAAACAGAAATGTGTTGTTAGCCATGTTGGGTTATAGAACATGTTACAGGGTATAAATTTGTTGTTCGTCGATTATTTATCTTGTACATCACGAACATTTTCTTTTTAATGGTGTTTATCTGTTTCGATATAAATTGACTAGGAAAAGCAGTCCAATTGGCTAAATTCATCACTTTCGTTTTAAATTTTAAAAAGATTTTGTGAAAATAGCATGAAATTAACTGATTTTTTGAAAGTATATTTTTTGAAAAGGTCTGCGCGTAAATGTAGACTGGGTTAAACACAAAAAACAAAAAACAACAAATAAGCAGATGAAAGAAACAAAAGTATAAATTGCGGATGCTATAGGGCATGTATCAATTATTATTGTATGAGGTATACAAATAGGGTTGGTTTTTTGGTACGGCTGGAGATGGGCATAATGTATCGCATAAATCCATAAAAAAATGTTCCCAAAATGATATATTATCTGCTTTTCAGTAGCCACGGTGGATCAGGGAAGTCATCACTATCATCGGGTTCTCCTTCCGGCTTATCGGTAATGTCAATAGCGCTGAAAGGGCTTTCAAATCCTGGTCCAGTGATATGTAATATGTATATTTGTTTTCTTTTTCCAAGGATCTGGACCGGCCTAAAAATGCTAGGGGTTCCCCCCAGATTGGGCGCCCTCCGGGCAACCTGTCGTACCCGGCGAGACCGCCGCACCGCCTCCCAGATTCAATATCAAAAGAGATGGAGAAAAGGCGCATAGGGGAAAAGTATGTCTGTGTTATGTGGATTTATTTGACTTTAACACTAAATATTTTCTGCCGGGTCACTCCAACTGCATCCGTTGTCCGTTTGAATTTTAGCGTCATCGGTGGCAGTAACGGCTCCGGCCCGAACCTGAAGCCGAGGCCACGGCGCAACTCCTGGGACAATGGATCCCACGGGTCCCGGCCCAGGAGGAGCAGTCCGGCGGGCGGTCACCGCAGCAGCGGCAGCGACAAGCCGAAGCCACCGGCGGGGCAGAGCGGCAGCGGTGCGATGCCACCCGTGCGCCGCGCAGAGTCAGACCAGCACCTCCGGCAGTCCGTGCAGAATCAGCAAAAACAATCGCCCGGCAAGAATGGCAACGGCATCGGTAATGTGAGCAACGGCAACAACCGCAAGATCGAGCAGGGCCCTAAGCCCCCGCACTACGAGGCCCCCACCAAGAAAACGCAGCCTCCGAGCCCCCACAAGGAACACCTGCTGAAGCAAGGCGACAACCGGGAGGCCGTCAACGCCGGAGGAAGAAGCAAGTAATTCTGGCCGGTTGGCAAGGTAGTTGATGGGACGGATGGATGCGCTCAAATTGAATTTTATTAAATCTGGAAACAAGCACCATCGCTATACGCTGGTCTTCAGATCGATGAACGCTCGAGTATTATGTCATCGCAAATGTTGTTGAACGACTGGAGAAATTTTGCATAATTTGTTTTCCCAATTGCATAAAATTTCTTTTGAAAAGAATGAGGGGTTGTGAGGACCAAGCTGAATATTTCAGTCATTCTTTTTATACTTCTAACCTGGTGGAATTTAAACAAAAACAACCAATTAATTTGTTTGGAGTTACTTAACGATAACCTGAAGAGCCTGGCCCTTGGAGGGACCAGTCGTTGTTTTAGAATAATATAAACTGACTGAAATATTCAGCTAGTTGAATGGCTACCAGTCCAGGAGCGAGAGTAGTTGATGAATCTGACGGATAGTGGTGGGGAGTTGAGGTTTCCATGTCATAAGACATACTTGGTTAGGAATACTGAAAACCTCAACTCCTCACAGCTTTTCCTGTGATGACAACATTCCCCTAAAATGATGCGATAATATTTGAACGTTCTCTATCCTCTTGGCATATATGAACTACGGCTAAACTGAAGTATTTTGTTTCCTAAAACTTAATGGTGTGAGTGAGTGCGTGTGAACCGCAATTTCGCCGCATTCTGTTGCTGCAGAAAAGTCAGTTTAATCCAATTTTCATTCTTACCCGAAATGAATTCGTGAGTTATAAAATTGGGATCTATCTTTTTGATTTGTACGTCCCGAGTCCATCCGCTAGAACGACCGAACTCCGAGTGGAAGTCAGTTGGGCGTTGAAAAGTCTGAAATGTATGGTCAAAATGTTGATTTTAAAAAGTAACCAACTATGCACTGAAAATTATGGGGGTCGCCCCAACAAGTATTAACATTTTACGTCGTTGTCTATTATACAATTTATCTCAACTTTGAACTCGAGTGCTCTATTTATTACACTTGTCATCTATTAATTTTCATTTATGTGATCCCGATAGGGTATTCTCCTACGGCACGAAAATCGAGCACTTTCGCACTGAGAACTAGATAAGCAGGCTGCACCGTAGGCACTTTGAACCGGCACTTATCACAGTTGTAAGTACGATACTCTTTATTTTAATTTGTAAGATTATCAGGTTAGCCATCAGGTCTCCCCCAAATTGAGCTTTTGTGATTTATTTATTCTTCAGCCTCAATTACCAGCCATGATATTTTAAGGGGGAAAACAACTCAAATTTACAAATTAATATCATTTCGTCCCGAATACAGGATGTAAATAGTTACACCCTGTCCTGAGCCTGTAACGAAAACTAAACAGCACGCAACTCAGCAATCTAATTATAAACCGCTACGTGCCTTAAAATGCTCAACTAATCAGATGCCCCGTGCCCAGTTCTTATTATCGTTGTGCCGCAAATAAATATGTCAATAAACCTTTCAAAGTGCTCAATACGAGATTTATTTTTTTCAAAATACTCCGCCTAGCCAACAGCGACGATGCGAACACTTTCTCGATGATCGCAAGCAAGTATTCAATATAACGCCGCATGCCGCTAAAATCGAGGTAAGTTTTAGCCGCTTCGCTCCTCGGGGCCGCGCATCATGAAAAAATAACTCTGCTGCCCAAGGAGGCCCGCGATTTCTCTTTCCTAGGAAAATCAACTATTTTGAGATTCGGATTTGGCACAAATATGCAAGGAGACAAGCTGCTACTCGAACTTGATGCCCTGCGCCAGAGGCAGCTCCGAACTGTAGTTGATGGTGCATGTCGAGCGTCGCATGTACTGCTTCCAGGAATCGCTGCCAGACTCTCGACCGCCACCCGTGTGCTAGTCGGTTAAAGACAACCGAGAATGAAAATTCGCCAAGAGAACACATGTCGGTTATCAGACACTGACCAAACTTTTGGAGTTTGGTATGCGGCCTTCTTTACCATTTTGTGGCCTGCCTTACCTTTTCGCCGCCGAAGGCACCCCCTATCTCCGCTCCGCTCGTTGGAATGTTAACGTTGATGATGCCGCAGTCAGAGCCTTTGGGTCCGATCCACTATTCGAGAGGAGAGAAAATCACTATCTTCACACGCTCATGGACTGCGGACAGATGACTGCGTTAACCGCTGACTCACCTTAAACATCGTGTTCTGGCTCTTGGTGAAGATGCTGCTGGACAGCCCCTGCTTCACCTCATTGTTCCACGCGATGGCCTGATCGAGCTCGCTGAACTTGAGCACATAGACTATGGGCGCGAACGTCTCCCGGTGCACGATCTCGGCGTCGTGCGCCAGCCCCGTGACGATCGTTGGCTCCACGTAGTTCCCTGGCCTGTCGATCACCTACGGAAAGAGGAATCAGTCAGAAGACCATGGCCGGCAGTGCGATCGGTCTCACCTTTCCGCCGCACTCTATCTTGCCCCCTTGCTTGACCGCGTCCTCCACAGCCTTCCGGAACAGGCTGACCCCCTGCTGGGTGTGCAGCGGGCCGTAGAGGGTGCCCTCGTCCAGCGGGTCGCCTATACGCAACTGGGCGTAGGACTTCTTCAGGCTGGCCACCACCTGGTCGTGCACCGCCTCGTGCAGGATGAGCCGGCGCGTGGTCGTGCACCGCTGACCGGCCGTGCCCGCGCACGCGAACACGGCCGACTGGACCACCATGCGCAGGTCGGCGTCCTCGCACACGATGATGGCGTTGTTGCCGCCCAGCTCCAGGAGGCTCTTGCCGAAGCGCTGCTGCACCGCCACGGCGACCTGTGGGAGAAGCAATGACGATGAAATATCTGCGAAGCACTAAATTCGACAGTTTTTAGTCTATCATAAGGTAAAGTAAGGAGGATGGAAAGACGCTAAAAAGCATCACAACTGCAAACACAGAAGGGTGGGTGGTCTCTGAAAACTTAAACGTCTCTGACGCACGAGTTTCAATCTTCCAGTTCTCATTCTACCTGCAGAATAGTTGCGCGTCAACACACCCACCTTCTGTCCGACGGCCGTGCTGCCCGTGAACGACAGCAGCGGCAGCCGCTCGTCTTTGGCCATGGCCTCCCCGATGTCGGCGCCGCCGGTCACCAGTGCGCAGACCGCTCCCGGAATGCCGTTGGCCTCCAGCACGGCGGCCACAATGCGCGTGACGGCCACGCTGACCAGCGAGGTGGTGGGCGCCCCCTTCCACACCATGGTGTTGCCGCACACCATGGCGATTGCGTTGTTCCAGCCGTAGACCGCGGCTGGGAAGTTAAAGGCGGAGATGATGCCCACCACGCCCAGCGGGTTCCACATCTCCATGAGGGCGTGGCCCGGACGCTCCGACGGGATGATCTTGCCCTCGAAGGAACGCGACAGGCCCACGGCGTAGTCGCAGATGTCAATGTACTCCTGCACCTCGCCGAGGCCCTCGGCCAGGATCTTGCCTGAGAAATACAGAATTAATTTGTCAGCACCGCGGGCATCGTTATGCAGCGGATATGACATGGCTTCGACCAACTCGTGACATTACCCATCTCCAAAGACACCAGGCGACCCAACGGGGTCTTCTTGCGCCGCAGCGCATCACCGATCTGCCGCACGATCTCGCCCCGCCGCGGGGCGGGCAGGTCGGCCCAAGAAGACCATGCCTGCCGAGAGGCCTCGACCGCCTCGTCGTACTCACGAAGGGTACCCTGCGTCACTTCGGCTATCGGACGGTTGTTGGCCGGACACACCGAAGTCACCACCTAACAGAATAAAGGTTAGCTTCATATATTCAAAAAATATATACTTTAGAATAGTTCAGCCTCGAATCAATGTCCGGACTTAGGTTTCCTAATCCTTCATCACGTGTTATTATTGCTGTTTTCTTAACTCATTTTTTGGTTTAGTAGGTTCTTTAAGGTTTTTGGGGCAGGTGGGGGCGTTCAAATATTGCCATCACATATTCAAGATTTTCAGATCCCCATCTCATCATTTACAGACCTTCCTCCAGCCGTCCCCCCAGTGATGACATAACAAAAAGTTAAAATTAAAAAAAATTATAAAAATCTAAGCATAAATGAAGGAATTTTATCAGTGACATAAAAGCAGATAGAATTTTAAAAGAAAGTACTGCTGTAGTGGACATTTCTGTAAGATATCATGGATATCTGTAATGGATTTCTGTAAGATATCATGGACGTTTTATAATCGTAATTTAGTTATCATTTGACCACCCTTACACAACTATAATCATTTCTATATTTATTTGGCTGACACTTATACCCCCCAATGAGATGGCATGTATATATGCACTACTTGAACGCCCCTTTTGCCGTCTGCTACCTAAGTTTCTGATCGAATTTACTGCTTTAATTATCAGTTGCCTGAGGCCAATAAACGAAACTTGTTCGCTCTTATTTCAAGGCCACTGGGGAACCCTTGCTTATTTTAGCACTGACATGTTCAGGGTCAAGTGCTTTCGATCACAGCTCTCTGCAAGGTGGTTACCGCCATCTTTAAAGTGCAGAGGACTGGAAAAAGTCTGCATCTTGGCTTGTCTGCTGAGGGGCCAATGTGTCACGAAGAAAATTGTCACAGTGAAATTATTAGCACAAATGCACTTACTTGACCAGAGCCTGTCCATTTTCCATTGTACACGCCTGGGTTCGATTTCTGCAAGTCCAAATCAGCCAGCCACGAATATTTCGGGTCCTGGATCAGAAAGGTGGACGAACTCATCGCTCTGCGCCTCAAATTCGCTATGTTTTTGGCTAAATGACGAGCTTTTGATAGGTACACAAGCATGCTCTAGTTGAAATCCAAATCAACTTATCAAAACCAAAAAAAAAATTAATGATAAGATGTTTTCACAAACAATGCATAGATGGCGACACCGTAGACCTGGGCAAACTCCCATAATTCCTCGGGCGAAACAAACGTACGTTTCGCGCCGATTTTGTTTGTTCAATTTTGGTCGGGACGGATTTTTGTCTGTAATTTTCTCTGAACGCTTTCCTTTATAGACAACGATTGATATATTTTGGACCAGTTCGTTATCACCGTTCTAATCCGACTTTTATTTAGTGTCTAATTCATCTGTTGGTTCTAGAACTTCGAACTGATTCTGTTCTGCCACGAGCTAGGGTTCGATCTTGCTTTTGATTTGTTTTCACGGTAGGTGTGGTGAATTTCCGTGTTTTGCGAGCCTACATTTTTCCGTTTGGTATTGATCCTTGATTCAGAATCGATCCTTTCGTGTTCCCAATATAGATGGCTTCACGCAAGGCGCTCCAAACCATACAGATGGCTACGAAGCTGGACCTGGCATCGAGCATAGAAAACGACGTTATCAAGCCTCATGAAGTATGCCCAATTACTACATTGATAAGTTTGCCACCTGATACTGATCAGTATGAGGGCAATGCTGATGGGTATCCTACATGGCAGAGTATATTGGCAAGCTAAAAGAACTTCCTAGAATCAGTCATTTGGGACGTCTTTCTAAAATGTTATAAAATCTGCCCTCAACCCTGTTGGTAGCCTATGGGGTTGGGCATTTAACCTTGTTGGTCAGGGAAATGATTTTCTAAATTTGAGTGCGATCCACATGCATGATCAGACTTATCAGTATTACTATTAGCCAACTGTCAATATTCAGGGTGGCTACTGGTTATGGAAGTACTGAAACGGGCATGAAATCCAATTTATTGACCGTGAAAGACACGAAATTGCCTTTAGGGTCATGGGCAAAGGTAAAATGATACATCATATGATACCACGTGATTACCATCCCAAAAACAGCACTGTGATGTCACTAACTTGATGTCGTATAAATTTCTCTCAAGTCGAAAATATTTTTTGCCAATGATCATGTAGTCACTTGAAATAGGCCCGATCATACAGTGCCATATTTGTAGTACGTACAATACGTGTAATTAATATTTCATTACTGGTTACTAGACTAAGTGTACCATACCAGATTATTATTATTATTAGCCATTCAGTCGTTGCCGACTCTCGGAGACTTCATAAGCCAACATTCTCCATTTTGTTCTGTCATACCAGATTAGACAACCATAATGATGGTTTCCTCTTCATTCACTATCATTTTAACTGCCCTCTGTCGTGCTGATCCTTACAATTTGTTTTGCAGGCCAACAACAGGGTAATCTCGAATAAATCCAAACCGAAACAACTTTCCAGGCCAGCATTGAGTGAATCTAAAGAAAATGCCAAATCCAAGGTGAATGTGAAGGCAAAGGTCAACCTTAATAATTGGTTGAATAAGAAATCGGACCCGATAACGCCCACGGTGACAAAACCATCCAAATGTGAAGAGATCGTTGAAAAGAGGACGCCAGTTTCCGAATCGTTTGATGAGCTCTACTGGATCACTTCCGGTAAGTATTCGGTGCAGTTGCCATCAAAGTAAAATTGAACCGATCACTGATCTTTAATTCTTCATTCCCGTTTTATCTAAACAGCTAATCCTCCTGAAGCATACTGGAAGGAAATTGCCGAACAAAGACTCGGCGCTATAGATGAAGCTGAGCTGGAAAACAGTGAGGTGCGCCAACAATCTTAATACTTTGCCGAAATCGACTCCGCCATGACTAACTGAACTCATTTTTTATGACTACCTTTTTTTCTTCAGCTGTTTACTAAACTCGAAAACCAGGCTGAGGAAATTAGCAGGCTCCAACAACTAACGATTGAAGTGCAAGAATTGAAGAAGATGCTGGAGGTATGTTAACGTCAGGAACAGTTTCTTTCAGAACGAATTAATCTCCCTTAATTAGTTTGACTTTATTTGGTTCACAATGCAATAATACCCATTTGCATCATCTTCCCTTCTGCTGATCCATGCAATTTGTTTTACAGGATATTATCGGACCTATTTCGAATGAATCTGAGCCTAAACCTTCCGGGACAGCGTTAAATGAACGTGAAGAAAATCCAGAAACAACACTGAACACAAAGGCTGCTGTCAGTCTCAACAACAGGGTGAACGAGAAAAAGGACTCGAGTGAAGATGAGACTTTAGAGAAGAAGTCGACTTCAGATTCGATCCATGAAATCGACAGCATTACTACCAGTAATTATATTGCTTTATTTCATTTGAAAATTTAGCTAAATCTGTAGCATTTCTTTCATGGCCGATCACTCATTTCCTTTTTGTACAAACAGTTGATACCCCTGTTGGATGCTGGCAAGAAATTGCCGAAAAAAGGCGCGTCGCTCTAGAGAAACTGCTACTGGTCAACGAAGATGTACG
>JAQFYZ010003821.1:0-12515 GCA_034695085.1 Cylindroiulus punctatus | reverse complement strand
GGACTTGGAGGGCCGGTCCTGGGACAGGATGAGCCTGCGCTTCATTTCCCTCAAGGAGCCCACGCGCGTAACGTCCCGGTTGCTGATGATGTCCATGGCGTTCAGGTGGCCCACGCTGTGGCTGCGGCAGCGACTCAGCAGGCGGGCCTGGGGCAGGGAGGAGCGCACGTTCCACTCCAGAAGCCCTTCCTCGTCCTCGTCAATGTACTTGAGATCGCAGGCCTTCTCGGCCCACCGCGGCACCCGCTGGCCCTCGCGTGCCGGGGCGGCCCCCAGGTTGGAGGTGGACGAAGAGTTTGCGGTGGAAAGACACGAGGATGTGGTGGGGGAGCGCTTGGGGGAGGTGATGTCAGAGTGGAGGCGCCATGGACTGGGATGACCAATGGCCAGGGTGGGGGTAGCGATGCAGCTGGCGCTGCCGTTGTAGGGCACGAAGCTGGTCAACCTGAGATCCTTGTGCGCGCACCGTGGAAGGGTGCCGGAACTTACCACCTTGCTGACAGAGTCCTCATCTGGTCTATCACAGTGATTCGCGTCCTCATCAGCGGTCTTCGCTCGAGCGTACGATTGGCTCTCCCGCTCGATCAGGTTCAGCAGTTCGGGGCTGTTGGTGAAATCCACGTACGGGAACTCGTCCGGCTCGATGAAGGTTTCTGGGCTGGCGTGCGAGGCCAGGCCCAGGATGTCCACCGGGGCCTTGACCACCCTCTCCAGGACAGCAGAGGGCCTCACTGGGGGCAGCAGGACGTGCTGGAGATGGCGATGCCGCATGCCGTTGGTGGTTGTAATCTTCTTGCGGGGCGTCATGGGCGCTATGGGGGCTCCTTCCTTCTGCAGGTGGGTGAGGCAGTCCAGTTCTTCTTCCAGTACTGAGGAAAAAAGGAAAATCGAAGATTATAAGCGGAAATAAGTCTAAAGTGAATTTTTCAATTAAATTCATCACAACCACAGTCGGTGCCACAGATGCCATATGTTGTGGGAGTGTAGATTTGCCCAAGTACAAAAATATTACATCAAAAAGTAAGGAAAAATGGAAATAAAATTAAATATATAGAATGTGCAGGGAAATTGCAGAAGAATATAGATAATTAAATTAAGTAATAAAATATATCAGTATCAGAATGACATGCCACCCAAGTACAAAAACGTTTCAACAAAACCACAACATCGGTTGGATAAAAACGCAGGAAATACAAATAAATATGCAAAATATCTTCGAATGGACTGTAGCTACCTAGAGTGTCATCTTCGTCTTCGGAAAACAGATTTGGGTTATATGACGGATCAATTTCAAGCTGAAGATCGTCTCTTAGTTCGGTGACCGACAAAGTCATCTGCCTTGGCTGGAGGTGCAAAAGGCTGGTTTTGTAAGTGATTTGTCCTAGGTTGGCTGGCAAATGGGGATCCACTCCGTGCATTTTAAACTTTGTTCCCCAAATGTTTGACGTCACCTCCACCAGACGTTCTTGCTATAAATTTCCAGTAATAATCGCATAAAATCAGCGTGCATATGCAGTATAAAAACTGAGAATTGTCATAACGCGCTATTTTACCTCGGGCAAGGTGTCGATATACGCCAAGTTGTCAACCAATCTCAATTCCAATTCCATTTGCTCCTTCAGCAGTTTCTTCATTTGCCTCCTTCTTCGTTGCATGCGAGGCGATGCGCACCCGTCTTCGTACTCGCTGTCCGACAAATCTGAGTACGCGTTCGGAGTGTGACCGTTGGCGGGAGAACTTCCGTTTCCATTCTTCGGATTGCTGCCGTCACCGCTCGAATCGCTGCTACTTGGTGTCTCTGAAATTGATGGCGAAAATGGCGCGCTGCAGCTTTTCAAGAAGTTTCAGTACGAGCATATGTCCATCGTATCTCACCGAACATCTGCGGATTGTAGATGATGAACTCTGGGCGAATTTTGCTGCTTCTTTTTCCCTTCAGTAGTGGCACCAGTCCTCCCAGATACTCCAAATAAAGCGTGTAGCAAGTTCCGCCGCTGAGATTCAGGTCGTCGTCGTGGCGGATCATCGTGCAATGATAGCGGACGGTACCCACCGGTGGTCGACACACAAATTCGTTCAACAGTTGAGAATCAGGAAAGCAGCTCTGGAATAACATGGCATATTTCTTTTAGTGCGTATGCTCTGATATAGCCCCTGCTCCAAATGTGCACATTCCATAAATAAACCACTTTGCAAAATCATCGCAACACCTAAATTTGCAAATAACATCATGGATACCTTTGCAATTTGGTTATTTAACAACGTGAGGTATACTAAATACTAAATCAACCAAAATAAATACATTTATCAATTTCATATGTAAACCAGGTTATATGCATGACTTCGTGTTCAAATTTCGAGGTGTTGCGATAATTTTGCGCAGCAGTTTATATTTAAATTATACCCGTCGAGCAAAATGACAAGTGTGCTAGCAGTCGGATTTTTTTTAAAATTTTCTGTTGTTTGTGTTTCAGCAAACCAAACCTAACAATGTAATGTCAGCTTTTGCTGCCCCTTCCGCTAGGCAATCACTGCAAACCTACGAGATGTTAGAAGAGGGCCACCACCAAATATGGGTAGAAATGACAAAAATTCAAAAGATAATTGCCGACAGCTAGCAAAAGTTGCCATTGAACAGTGCATACAGGTTCACCCTTCGTTAATTTGAGAAATGTCGACTTTGTATTATGATAAATGTTATTAATAAATTAGAAGAAAAAAACAACTGTTCACCTTAATTGTTGGAGAAAACAAGCTAACGACCAAGTTCTTCAGTCGCTTCGGTAGTAAGAGCTGCATGGTTTGCTCTTCAGTTTGCAACTGACGATAGATGGCCAATCGACTAAGAAGCTGAAGAGAAGCCACTTTACGGGTCACCCAGCCAACGTGAATGAATGGTCCGGTGGCAACAAATAATCGCTTGTCGTTATGGCCCCACGTTAGGGCAGAAACTGGATGCTAAAATGATAAAGCGGGTGCGTGTTTTTCTTTATAATTCATTTTGGGTCAGCACAAAATACTCTTACTTGCATATAGGCGATACGCGTGGTGTACCGCAAACCACCGTATTCTGTGTAAAACTGGACCACGTTGTTGAAATCGTTAGCATTATTATTCGACGTGCACCCAGCAACAGCCAAGACATCCCCAGTGTTGGTCCACTCCATTTTTATACCTGACATTAATATAAAAACAATCCAACGTTACAGCTCTTAGCATAACTAACAAACGGAATTTCCTACGGCACAATATCGAAAACTGCAGCTTTTTTCAAAACTAAAATTGGATTTACTACAAATCATCCCCTGCTGCAAATCATCAAAATGTATTTTCAACCTTGTCTAGTATACTAGAATGGCACTTGTCCTAGCTGTTGGAATTTATTCTTTTTTTTTGTCTAACCTAACCAAAAATGTATTTTTTTATTTAGCAGCTCAATGGCCAGACAAACACTGCCAGTCTACCTGAATAAAGCATTTATGCAGATTTCTGCGCATATTTTTCAGTGAGGTGGATTTTTCTTGTGGCAAAACGTGTTAAATAATGGAATACCATGGACTGAAATTGTTCTGCGTTTTATTAGTCAGATAAAATTGGCAATCCCTCAATCACCTACCTTTTAATCCAGTTAATATGATTATAGGTGACACGTCATCGTAATTCTTCATTATATAAATTAACCCATTTTTAAATGTCACTGCCAGCACGGCGGGCTTGTCTAATACTGAAAAACGGGTAGTCATGTTGTTATCGGGCAGTGCAGCCAAATCCTCCAACAGTCATTATTTTTAGAGATGTTTATCATCGATGCATTACCTCTAGTCGATCGACTTGTTTCACTGGCAGCGTCATCGTCCTCATCATCCCCTTCTTCCATTTTGAATTTCTCGCACGACCACGCCATCCCCGTAATGGTCACGTCATCAAGGACACTTACTTGAGCCACCATCACGCCGTGGACATCCATCACAATGATCTGGCCATCAGTTGTACCGAACAACACCTTGTGTTTGTCAAACATTTAGAAACAAATGAACAAATCAATTCAAAGATGGGCCAGGGCATGCTATCTAAAACTTAAATGGGTATAAAGCAGCAACCTGTTGATCATCCGGTGTCCAAATACCGCAGGTGATGGTTCCCTCCAGATTGAGCATCGATGACCAGTATCGCTGACCAGCCACTGAGCCGACCAACACGAAGTCATCCTGGTAGCAAATTAGAGCCATTCGTCCATCGTGACTCCAAGAGAAGTCAGCGACCTAAGTGTACGAAAACGTTAAACATTTCAGTTTCAAAGTCAGACATCTCTGTCAGGGTCCCCACAAATGAAATTCCCTGATTTTGTAGGTTTTCCACTTTTTTTTGAATTTTTAGAATATAACCAATTCAAAACTGAAATCATAATTGTAAAGTATATTGACATTAAATTATAATTATTTCTAGTAAAGTGGTAAAAACGATATCAATATCGTAAAACACGGTGTCTTCAAGGATTGAACTAAATTGAACTACTAGGTTTGGATCGGAACTGGGATAGGTAGCCATTTTTATCTATTTTGTACGATACGTGTGTAACTAAGGGTAACGAAACTTAAAATTTTGAAAAATACAAATTTTGCACATTCTGACTCTTATCCATATCTGACTAGAGGCACCCGTGCAACTTCGATTGCGTGCAGTTTGGGAGATGTATTTACCCACCTCTCTGTTTAACCCCTTTGCGGGAGTAATACGAAAAAGACACTTTGCTATCAAGGTTCTTGGAACCAAAGGTACATGCCAGCAAAATGTCAAGGGTGTAACCCTAACGGTTTGGGAGATGTATTTACCCACCCCTCATGTTTAACCCCTTTGTTAGAAATGTTTTTGGCAATAAACGAAAACACATGGAAAATGTGAAGTTTGTAGCACTAACGGATTGGGAGATATAATTACCCCTCTTTTAAAACCCCTTCGAGGGGGACTACGAAAAAATCCTTTCTTGGCACCCAAGGAAGGTACATGCAAATTTTCAAGGTTCTAGCCATTACGGTGGGCTGTGCGATGATTGTCTGTCAGTCAGTCTGTCAGGTTGTCTTTTTATATATATACATGTAGATGTGTGTTTTCGTGTCTTGAGTAGATGTGATAAAATGCAAAATTGACACTCCATGAAATACTAGTTGGAATAATAGATGGAAAATAAATTGAAGAAATATCCTTGATCACAGGCTTTAACCTTCACACTACCTACAGAATAGAATAGTCTAACATCACTTGATGAGGACCCTGGTTATCCTTTATTTTGTCATTATTGTACTCATGTCTGGTCACCTGAGTATTTCTGTCGTTGATGAGCTCAATGGACCATCTTCCTTCATATTTTATCCACACAAAAATTATGCCGCTGCTGTCACAGGAAGCCAGCTTCTGATAGGGCTCGTTCCACTTGACCAGCGCCACCTGCAAAGACAATACGCAAACAATTTAATTTGAAAACAGAAAGCAGATTTCTTTTCGAAAATGCACTGTTGTTCTGGAAGCCATAAGAAAGAAATAGATTTAAGCCAGGTTGTCGACTGGATTATTGGGGTTTGCAAAAGAGAGCTGTGATTGGTGACACTTAAGCCCTCTTCACTTCTTCAATTTTCAAGTCAGTCAGCGGGGGCCTGACTTTCATTATGTTTATTAGGTTTTCATTCAAGGGATTGCAGACGCATCAGGAAGATGCAGTCTGAGTGAGATAGACGAAACTGAAGATGCAACAGCGACCCATTTTCATTTCTAATTCATTACATGTGCTGTATGCAAAGTGTTCAAAGAAAAAAATGGTGGGGGACAGACGTTGAGGAATAGAGCTTCAGGAAGATGCGCTTGGGGTGAGGGAGAAGGGCTAAATGGAGTATAACGCATTTAAAAAAGGGGGAAAAGAAAAATGTGGGATAAAGTTTAGTAATGCAGGGCAAAGTATCTTAGTGGAGAGAAGCGAAGGGAGATCTATCATCCTGACATTAGTCACATCGAGCTCAATATCATGCACATGCATATCGAACATAGTCAACTTGGTATAGTATCAAGTAAACTTTTAGATAATCCGCTTATGCGAATATTGCAGCCCACCGGGCATTAACTGCTCGTAGTTACTGATTATAATTGGTGCTTTACGATATTCGACTGTTGGTAGGATTAAATGCTATGCTTTTTCGTGATCATGTTCAAGAGTTTCAGACAGTAACAATGAAAATGCTTCAGAAATGTCAAAATCTTAACCCGGGTTGGAAAAGTCAATATGATCCGATTTATGGACATGTACATGTATGACTTCTGCCATGTATGGTTATACCATAAATTTGCCATACATGGCCTTCACTGTATGGCTTCAAATTTCTTTCTATGCAGCGATTTCAATGTATACACTGTACTCATTGTGATCATGGTTTTGTATATGGCCATAAGTAAATGGCGCATCCGTGGTCATATATGGCCATATTCAAGCTTTCCACGAAGAACAGCAAATTATCTGATACATACAGTACATTGCATTCACATTACACCTTTTATTTTAATGCTGTAATTGCATGGGACTTCATTTTGCCCATTCACAAACATTTCGATCTTACATTTGCACAACTTTTCAAATAGCTCTAGGGTTCCTAATTGGTTTGCGCTTGTCCATATTTATACAACAGTACTAGGGACACGTGCTACAATGTCCAATGTCCATCAGTCACTTGAGGTTGATTGGTCAATCTTGTCTGCCGTTATAAAACCAATTTTCTGGCAGCGTCTAGCTGGTCGTGCAAGTTTCGCACGATTGAAAGCAAAACAAATTAACACAGCATGCACAATGTGCTTTTAAGACGATAATTAAAGTTGATTAGAAGGCGAGTGTTTGCTATGCTGCGTGTGCAATTAAAACAATAGTCACGTGGTCGATATCTTCGTCGCATGATTACATAGGCGGAAGGACGCGGTGGAGTTGCCATAGCAACCCATACCAAATAGACCACCCCTCAATTTCCTCGTACATCCCGACATAAAGTAGGTGTGCATATTTTATGTGTTTCGTCGGCAAGCATGTGTAAAAAGGTAGGTAATAACATGAAAATGTTCGAGTAATTTAGTTAAAGTGAGCCAAGTTGTCTTCGTTTGAAGTTGTTGCCACAACGCGGATTCCTCATCACAATACCCCATCCGATAAAGCTGAAAACATGCACTTTATCCAAAGTGTTTAACTACACCGTATTCATCCGTTTTCAAAATATTGCCTTGTAAATATACATCGAGTATGAGTGTTACATGCATAAGGCATCTACATGGGATTTTCTCCAAGATGATGAGGCCATCGCCCTCGCTGAAACCATTACAGTTTATGGCAGCCTGTCCAGCATTTGCAATAAATCGTTGAAAGCTAATATTTACTCTGTACCCAAGCGCGAAATAAATTTCACGGTGATAAGCGTCATAAACCACTTCTGACAAATTCAGAAATCATATCCTGATATGAATACTGGTTGCGACGTAATGTCAACTATATTTCAAGAGGTTAAAATGAAATATAGAGATGATCATATATTAAATAAACTTCAGGAATTCTACCTTTTCCAAAATTGTTATCATTGTAACTAACAGTATCAGACCATTTTACATATTTTTTTTGTAATAAGACTAGTACTGTGAAAATCCTGTACATTCCTTGACTTACGCTTTACACCCCAAATGCAGCGTTCAAATAAATGTGTTCGGAATTAATTACTACAGTAGATCTTACTTTTTCTCTGCGATAAATCAAAAATCGTCAAAAATTATTATGTGTTGCATTGCCCTATTCATCCCGAAATCAGTGTAGGTTGGCAAACACACATGGCAGAAAAGCTATCAGTGTTTGCCTCCCAGCTGAGGATAAGGGGCAGCCAATAATTGAAACACATTAACATACATTTTTGAATGAAACAGTCAAATAACCTGATTGGCCAAATTTAAAACTTAATTTAACCTGAGCTTATCTACGATTTTATCGTTTTACTTTTACTTCCAGTACAAAATCATGTTATCAAGCTACTGTACACAAAGAACTTTTTTTTCATTATCTTGTAATTCACAACCTATTATCCAGAATCCATTTCAGGCACAGAATTCCATTTCAGCAGAAGCCTAACGTTGTCAGTGCATGTATAGTTTCGCATCTTGAGACCAGCACGTAAAAACAAAACCACTAAAAGCACTATAGGCCCACCGTATAATCGAATATAAAAGCGTACAGCTGTGCATGTCACGACAAGGAAAGAAAAAAATAGCGTGGGGATAAAATCAATGGAGGAAACCGGAATCTGAATTTTAAGTAAAAACGCCATTGACATCATCCAGGGAACGAAGTAAACACCTCACTACACGATTCAGCGATAGGCCTAGATGGCATTTCCGAATATAAATGTTTAAATTATCCGAGCCATCAGAAATACTAGTAAAGCGTGCTCAGGAACGAATATAAGCATAAAATATGTAGGCTGAGAGAGACTCCCTAGAAGCACGATTTAAGCATTCACAATAGTAAATAAAGATTACCGTGGCAACCTGCCGGTCGTCAACCAAAGCTTCCGAAATTATCATACTTTCACTAAAGCTCCTTTTACTAAGCACGCTAGGAAATGTCAAGAACACATACTGGTCGCATAATGAACATCAAAATAAATTATGCGAAGGAGAAAAACAACAGAAAACATGGACTTAATGGTTGGGTGCAATTTCGATTACAGTACGAATCGAAAATTTAGTAGTTATTCATAATGGCACTGCATTATTTAGACATTAATTGCGAATAAAACCAAAGCACTCCTTCAACCTGCTCTTCCTGGTTCGCAATACATATATGTATATGCAGTCGGTTCACCATACAATCCATCATAATAAAAGTTAAAATACATGTAAGTGGTAACATCTTTTTGACTCGCCCTGTAGATTGTCGATTAGGACATCGGATGGTCAATCGAATTTCCCCCATTCCCCGAGTCGGTCAACTCCGATGTACTTCCCACATCGATTTTTGGAAACGAATAAATTTTGCGAAAAGATAAAGCAGTTCGTTGAAACCATCTCATTAAAGTCGACATATTCGCATGTATCAAGAGTAAAATGTGGACGCACAAATTTTGTTTGAAAAATTTGAAATAAAGATAAAACGAATTAAGAAACAATCACTAATTCTATGAAACTTTAGTGCACCTTGCATCAAGTCCCTTTCATGTGGACTTACATGATTCGCCTTAAAGTCGGTCACTAGTGGTGACATGTTAGAAGACACCCAGAATCCTCTGCTTCATAACTAAGATATGCAATTTATCATAGTTGACTCGTACAGTTTGGCGCGTTCTGGATTTACCACAAACAGATAACAGGGCGCCATGTGCTCATCCCAACTTACGCATGTTTAAACTGTTTACCATCATGAATTACCTCGCATGAATTATTTAAAGTATGTATGTAAAGACGGTGAGCGATACAGAGTGATGCAATGTGTACATGTATAAGTATGTGCATTACTCACATTACTGCTCGCATTTTTGAATGTTTTGATCAGCCACCATATTATTATGCTCATCAAAATAATAAAAATAGTATTACCGAAAAAACAAAATTAGCTAAAATAAGATATTTTCAGATGAGTACCAGCAAACAACACGTGTCTTAGGATGACGAATCGAAAACAAGGGTCGCCTCCCCTTCTCCCTTTATAATGAAAAACGAGCGTATTTAAAACATTTGGACATGATGCATTATGATGGGCTATTTTGCAATTGCACGCAATATGAATGATGAGCTTCAAAACTGAAGATGGCCTTCTGGAAACTCAATTTCTTTCGGTTATTAATAGTTCATGCCATTCAGTAATGAACGCTATAGCGGGATCAGCACAATAGATGGAATGAGTTTGGGGTAACGAGTGATGCCTAAGCCGATCAATGTATCATATACATGTACGTTAGAACTCCCTTATGGTCCAAGCTTTCTCAGAAACACCCTGTAATTGGCTCCTACCAAACCAAAAGACGTAGGCTTTCTGCAATTATGTTCAGAAAGTATATGGCCATGGAGGCTGTAAGTACTTCCAAGTCTGCAATTAATAGCGGCTCCACACAAATCTTGTCAACAGATAAATTCTGGTGATAAACGCAAGTTACCGTCTGGGCCTAATATATCACTATCAAATTGCTCCCCGAGTTGAGCAGTATAAACAAAATGAAAGCAAAAATTAAGTTTCCACATAGACATCATTTACTAGCAACTACTGCAGTGTTTCCCAACCTTAAGAGTAAGCAAACATTAATGCTTTAATGTGAAGAAACTGCTTTCCTTAAAAATTACTAAACTGGGCTACATTTCAGAATATGCCCTGCTTCGCCATAGCCACTATGAGAAAATTGGCTTCTCCTGACAGCTCGAAGGCTGGCTACGGATGCATAGCGATTTGGGCAGCCAAATAAAAATTTACGTTTTTAGATGTGTATAAAACATAAAAACGAAAGGCAAACAGAACAATTATGACCACTAAGACAAGTTGTGGACACAAAATCTCAGAAAGCCATAATCTCAAGTAGATATTGCAGGTCCATGTGCAATATATTCAGAAAATCATTGATGCATAGTTCCACCGTACAGTACACTACTACTGTACATACACCGACCACATTGTGCTAAATTTTGTCATATGTGCAACTTGATCTAACGATTGAACAACTGAATTAAGTTTCTCTCAGAGACTCAGACATATCGTAATACAACATGTACAAGTACCAGGTACTTTCACTTAGTAATCAATATACTCCCTCGCCATCTGTTATTGAACAAACGAGATTATCTGCGACCAACAACAAAGGGCCCGATTCCACACGTATATAAGACCCAGTAATTTGCACGACCCGATAATTATATGATTGGCGATGTGGCATGTCCAGAGATCGATGCAGGCCTTAATTTGACAGAGTTGGGCAATTTTTCCTCCATAAACATTAAATCTATACAAGGACAAGCCATAACATCATACCAGGCTATACATCAATAGGAATCACTCTGTCCACATGCAAGCTAAAATCAAATAAAGCGATTTTACACCAAGTTGGCAATGCTTTAGATGCTAGTATACTGAGCCTATCTCGAGTTAAGCCTGTTTAAGATACCTTAACCAGTTGACCTGCTATTGACAAGTTCAATTAAATTCAAGTTAGTTGGACCAATTTTCTAGAATCAAGCCAGCCTCGTACAAATTCACAAATCAAGTCGGGGTATGTAAAACAGCTAGGTTTGCATAAATACGTTTCTACGTGTAAACATGCATGCAAACCTGTACGCTGCTGAAATAAAGGGGAGAAACGTTTCTTTGGCGCTGAAAGTTTACATGAAAGTTGAAAATTTTGAAGGAAAAGCAACTTATTTGATTTGCATGTACAAAGCTGCCTTGATAGTGCTGTTCAACGGGACCATCTACAATATATTGCGGAACATTACAAACTCGGACACTTGATTTCAAAACCAATAAGGCCATGGAGCATCCATCTGCACTGTGTATTTAATGCTTATCTTATATGTTGAAAAAAACCGCATAATTATATGTATGGTCGGGTTATCATTATAATGCCGTACTAGTCTAGACTTAATGCCATGTGTTTGCATGCAGACGTTTCTAAAAACCAGTCTAGGTCTAGCATTGCATTGTTATTTGTCCATTCATTCTATATAGTTTTATACTTTGAAAATGCATAACAAGATAAGCTGTATCGAAGGCGACGCCATCTGGTGGAACAAGACAAAACATTGCCATTAATCAGGATGGCATTTATTCCTTTAGGTCACATCATGTCAATGCAAAAACTCCACCTGTAGAACGAGCAAGGTGATCACATTCCATTCATGCATGTATACAAATAGATTTGATCTCGGGTACTCCTTTGGGAGCAAGCAACAGAACTCAAATTTGCCAAAAACCGTTTCATGGATAAATTATTAGCCAGACATCATACGGCTATGAAAATTGACGCAGAAATCGATATTTCATTTTCCGCATGCACGAGTGGTTCTAAATTTAATTATGAAACGATCGAGTACTACTATCTACTCAAATGTTTTCCAGACTTATTGACATGGAAAAGGGATCGAAACCCGTTCCTGCGTGTGAAAGCCAACTTGTGCGAGAACGAGAGATGATAAACTGATAACCTGAACTAACTGCTCGGAAATTATTCCTCGCGGATGTGTTCCAGACTTTTATTAACGTGAAATCAATATTTAAAGGTCACCTGGGGGTGATGGAATACTAACATCTACCTCATCCAATTTTAAAACTATTCAATAAAGTTTGTCAGAAGCGCGAGCTTTAGTGAACTTAACTAATGCTGCCTTACACAAAGTCACAAGATATGGCGTGTCATGGTGGCATGTTTCAATACACACTAATCCACTGCTTCATAACAAAGCATCATCTGGTTTTAGGCTTTCCTGTGTGAACTGGAGCCTATCCAAGCCTGTATAAACTGCTTACA
>JAQFYZ010003820.1:0-12518 GCA_034695085.1 Cylindroiulus punctatus | reverse complement strand
ATATGAAAATACAGAACAATATGAATGTAATGGGCCCAAAATCAGCTTATTTGACTAAGTAGTTTGGCTTTTACAGCTAAAATAAACTTTTCAAAATGCATAGAAAATGGAGAAAATTGGCTATAAAAGCCAACGTTTTGACAAAATGAGCATATGTTGGGCACTTTTTATTACCCAATATGAAAGTACAGAACAATATGAATGTAATGGGCCAAAAATCAGCGCATTTGACTAAGTGGTTTGGCTTTTACAGCCAGAAGAAACTTTTCAAAATGCATTAAAAATTGGAAAAATTGACTATAAAAGCCAAAGTTTTGACAAAATGGGCATATTTTTGTAACGTTTATGGCCCGATATGAAACTTCAGAACGATACGAATGTAATGAGCACAAAATCAGCTTATTTGACTAAGTGGTTTGGCTTTTACAGCCAAAAGAAACTTTTCAAATTGCATAGAAAATTGAGAAAATTGGCTATAAAAGCCAGCGTTTTGACGAAATGAGCATATGTTGGGCACTTTTTATTGCCTAATATGAAAGTACAGCACGATACGAAAGTAATGGGCCCAAAATCACCTCATTTGATTATGTGGTTTGGCTTTTACAGCCAAAATAAACTTTTCAAAATGCATAGAAAATTGAAAAAATTGGCTTATAAAAGCCAGCGTTTTGACAAAATGAGCACATGTTTTTGACAAAAATTGGCCAATTTTGATATAAATGACCTTTTGGCTGGTCTCCATATTGCTAAACTTGTCAAACTGTCAAAGCTGTCAAACTTACATTGCATGTCCAATCGTGTCAAAACTAGACAGAATTTGGTGAATATAGCTACAAAATTGTCAATCGAAACTTGTGAATTTCATGAACATGGATAAAGTTTGGCCGATTTTGATATAACGTGACTATTTTTTTGGTTGAATTTAGAAAATTTTAACAAATACATGTCGTGAAACGGAAAATGTTGTCTAGTTTCCACCAATTTCGGCCAGTTTTCAAATAAATTTAGCACATTTTGACAAAATCATGACATGAAATGACAAATTAGGCTAGTTGTCACATAAATTTGGCAAATTTTAACAAATGCATGTCGTGAAATGACAAATGTTGGATAGTTTTGACCAATTTTTGCCAGGTTTGTGCTAAACTTGGCAAAACACTGACCATTTTTAACATAAAATTGACAAATTTCGACAAAATCATGACAGGAAATGACAAATGCTGGCTAGTTTAACCAATTTTGGCCTGTTTTGTGCTAAACTTGGAAAAACACTGACCATTTTTAACATAAAATTGACAAATTTTGACAAAATCATGACAGGAAATGACAAATGCTGGCTAGTTTAACCAATTTTGGCCAGTTTTGTGCTAAACTTGGAAAAACACTGACCATTTTTAACATAAAATTGACAAATTTTGACATATAACTTTTACATATTTGTGTCAAAAACATTTGCAGGTGGTGTTTGATGACCGTGCTGAGCGCCCTCTAAGGCAAACTCCTGCTGGTCATCGGGGTCGGATTCGTGACCGCACGAATTCCGCTCTATTTCTACGAGGTCAGGGGTCACGACATTGCCACATTTGGCACAACATAGTCAGGTAAATAGAAAGAATTATTTTCACTTACAGGGTTACTTCACTTTTCTGTGTCACTGATTTTCGTGGCTGTCGCCTCTTCCTGTCTCATCCGAAATGGAGACAGTTTCGACTTCTCGCTGGGTCGAGGCAGGACAGCGGAAAACAAAGATGGCGGCGAAAGGTCAGAGGTCAACGGTGACAAGAACGGACTGGGCAGCCAGAGGAGGAGGAGGGCCAGTGATCATGGAGACTGGAACTGAATTTGGCAGCCTCTTCTTCCGGTTGGGAATCCTGGGTAAGAAATCACAAAATGTCACAACACACAAATTTTGGGAAAAAATTAAAGCTGAGAGAATTTTGAAAAATAAAAGCTTTGGAATTTTTTGTAACAAAAATATTAAAAACTAAACAAAAATATAAAACTCAGTTTTAAAATTTGGTAAATGAACATTAAAAGCTAATCGATTGGAAAATAATAAAAGCTTTCTACCTTTTTTAAACATAAATGAAGAAATAGAAAAACGAAGGGTGAAGTTGAAATATTTTGAAAATAATGATATTTTATAATATATAATAGTGATAAATAATGAAATAATTATAAGAAATAATAAGAAATAATAAATTAATTATAAGAAAATAATGAAATTTTTTCAAGTAATGTTAGAGAAAATTTAGAAAATGCTGAAAGCTTTTACATTTTTTACAGCAAACTAGAGATTTAATTTGAAAATCAACAAAATTATGGAATGTTTCCAAGAAAGCTAGGAAATCTTAGCTGAGAAGCTGAAAATGCTAACAAATTTGTTAGCATTTTTGATATGTTAACATATCAAAAGCTGGCAAGTTTTTCAAAATTGTGATAACTTTGGCATTTAAAAAAATATTAAAATTTTAGAATTTTTTGACTTGTTGAAAGCTTTGGAATTTTTTAAACAAGCCTTGGAATTACTTTGAAAAAAAAAATAAGTTTTAGAAATAATGAAAATTTTGAATTTTTTTCAAGAAAACTTTGGAAATTTTCCAACAAAAAAGCTAGGCAATCTTTGAAAAACTGGAAATTTTCCAACAAAAAAGCTAGGCAATCTTTGAAAAACTGGAAAGTTCAACATAATTGATAATTGAAAGCTTAAAAGATTATGAATGTAAGATTTTAAATCTATTTAGCTTTCAATTTTGAGTTTAAGGTCCTATTCGGGACCCACCGTTTTCCCGACCCCCACAGGAGAATCCAGGTCCTCCCCAGCTGCCCATACAGATGATTACAGAGGACCTCATAGTGCAAATGATTTACAATGAAAAAGCATTTGAATTCGTCTAATTAACCTGCCCTCATCCGATCCGATGCCACTATAACTGACTGATAGATAATATTTTCAAATAAAATGTTGCTCATGATGCCCCAACTTCAGGTGACCGCGACCTTTTATTCATGGACCCTTCCCCTTCAATTTTAACAAAATTTGGAAAAGTCCCTAGCGTTTGCTCACACTGTTTGTTGATGACGTGCACTGACGTCCTACCACTAATTTTTTGGATTTTGGCTACGTGGTCGTTTGTTTCTACTATCCATCATGGTGTGTATTTCAATTCTTTAGTTATATTACCACATTTTACCAATACTCTAGCACTGGAATAATGACGCCGAGTTTTATTTATATGTAGTCGAAGTATAATAAGTAATTTGCAATGCTTATCGTGAAAGCTCGATAAAATTGCCAGGCTCGTTTCAGGCTGCATGATCAATAGAGAACATTTACATTCAAATGATGGATAATTTCAATTAGCAAAACAAAATCTTCCCATTTCCACGAACACGAACAATTTACTAGATTTATAGCATAAAAATTCCCATACCAATTTATAAAACGGCCACTAATTACCAGGTGTTAATCGTATTATACATGCAAACTTTCAGTTACGTTTATCCAGCTTATCTAAACGAGTCTTGCATGCAAACATGTTTTACCTACCTTGAGTCAACTTTTTAAGTTAGTCAATTAACACCAAGCTTACATGTATGACTTATCTGGTAAATGTAGCTGAAAGTGCCTTAACTTAGTAATACATGTAGCAAATGTATACAGGAGGTGATAAAACTTCTCATTTTAAATCATTGCATATACTGACAATAAATTGCTTCAATTGGCAGATTTTTCCAAGCAACTATGCTAACCATGTTATATGGTTATGCATGTACAAGCTTTCCATCCCGCATTTTCTAATGCTATTAGGTGTTATGAAATAAAAACTGCTTGAACCTGACGATGCAGTTCAGTAACAATGGAGCTTGCACTATGTCTACAGCATACATTGGTTAAATAATCACTTTGTATTCTGAGTCGCAGAACTTCCAGGGTGGGTTCCACTAAAAGTTGCGACTGTTAGATTTATGAAACCCACCCTAGTTTCGCATCCCAGAATGCAAAAGGAATTACTCATTGCCTGCATGTACACGTACTGCTTGTTTAGATTCTCAATTTATGTAATCCAAAAGCTTTGCACAAAGCAATAAACTCGTGACTATTTTCTAGCCTGCTTCTCCGAGCTCAACATCAGTAGGTGGAGGCCGAGCTCCATCCCGGACAATGGCTGCGAGACCAGGCAGTGGTTCCGCAAGTGGAGTGCGTCAAAGGTACCAAGGAATTTGTATTTAAATTACACACTTTTCCTTAATCCCAACTTTAATCTAACCAAAATGAAATTTGTTGTATAGAAAAACCACATCAACTACCTCTAGAGCGAGAACAACATCAGCTGCTACAAGTGGAGGCATGTGGAGATTCTATACCGACGATTCTCCAGGAATTAAAGTGTATGCACAAGACACTTACTTTATACATTGCTAGGACAACACGCAAATTGTCCTTCTTAATCCAGGATATGTTTTTTTTTACAGTGGCCCAGTTCCAGTGTTGGTGATGAGCTTGCTTTTTATCGCATCTGTTTTCATGTTGCACATCTGGGGAAAATATTCCAGGGGTTAATTTCTGAGGCAAGAAGAAGTGGTTTCAATCGTTCTTTAAAATTCCAGGACAACCACAGGGACCATTTTGGCGTGCCAGTCTCAGAAACTCATTTATGATCTTTGAAAGTGAGCAAAGTCTTGACCAGCCCTTTACAAAAATATGAAAAGTCATGTGAAATTGCTAACTTAACAACAATAAACAAAAGTGAAAAGAAATCATTTTCTTACCACTGATTACTGGTTAACAAGCATCTTCAATCAATGATCCAAAGAATCTATTTTCACTCCACCTTATAAGAAAAGCAACGCACAAAATATATACCTGCAATTAATTTCAAAAGTTAATATTGGTTACTTTAGCTACAATACCCCGTACACTATATCAAATTTGGGAGGCTTTATACACACGCTAATAGTTGAGTTAGGTCCTTTGAGACACCTGGCTGAGTAAAATTGTCATTAGAGCAATTTATGATCTAATTATGGACAATTGACGAGTGAAAATGTTTAATACCAAACCAATTTACAATGATGAAACAAACCATTGTCAAAAGTTACCATGAAGAACAAAATAAACTTTGGCAATTATAACATTAAGCAAAATTAACTTTTGGTCATAACAGGTTTTATAAATGTTTTTCTTAAATAAAGCGCGTTGAAACGTTTTTGATGGCAACACATATGTAGAATTACAGTGAAATGCAATGATACCACTTTTGCTATATCGTTGGGTTCAGATGCAAATGGCCTAACTCACAAAGCACTTCACTGTTATTCTATAGATGTGTTGCCATCGAGAAAGTTTCAACACTTGGAAAAACAAGATAGAATTTGATTCTCTCACTGC
Source organism: Cylindroiulus punctatus (assembly GCA_034695085.1). NCBI lineage: Eukaryota > Metazoa > Arthropoda > Diplopoda > Julida > Julidae > Cylindroiulus > Cylindroiulus punctatus. Next base: position 7,126 of record JAQFYZ010003820.1, on the reverse strand, counting down.
GTAACCCAAACAATCCTCAATAAGTTTGTGATATTATTATGGTTTCCTGTGAACATTGATGTGTACTTTCCTTAATGTATGTTAAGCACAATCTGCCTAGAAAATATTCTCAATACCACTTCAAAAGTTTCACAAATCTAAACAAAATTTTGTAAATTTGTTTGATCTAGTGTACCATTGCTTCACAAATGATAATCCTGCCTATCCTGAGGTTCCAAGATATTTTTGGACAGCTGAGGCCATTGTGCTTCATGTAAGTAGATATTGACAATCGTGGCACCCACGCTTCAGATCTTGGATTGGCAGATTTGTCATTTCTGAAGCAATGGTGCTCTATAGCAATACGCATTTTACAAATTTATCTTTCTGTGAATATGAATGTTTTGTGAGATTGTAACAATTGAAGCAGTGGTGCAATATAGGCTACTCCATACAGGCCTTGTTTTGCATACATAAAGCTAAGTACACGTCAACATAATAAGACAAATAACAAAGTTATTGAGGAATCATTCATATGGGTAGCGACGGAATCGCCCCATACTAGAAGATACATACAGCACGAAGGGAACATTGTTTATGTCGCCCCATACCATTTAAAGGGCAGTTGTAGTTTCTGTTGTGTATTCTATATTGTTTATAACAAAATGGAAGATGGGTTATTTTAAGATGCATTGGGGTGACAATTATGCCAACATTATATTGAATCATTACATTATGAAACCTATCTATTCTAGGTTTCGTTCATATTGAACAGCTTTAAGTTTACCGTAATACATGCAGAGTCTGCAGACAACTTGCTTGTCACTGTGGTAACTGCACGTGTGCTTAAAAAAAATATGTTATTGATATGAAAAAGACTTAACAATGAACAAGCAGTTGACCATAAGGCTATATGGTTAGCTTTGAAATGCACTTCTGTAACTTACCCTACATAGGCTTAAGATTCCTATCAAAATCTTGACAATCTAATTTTGAACATCAACTTGTATCATAAAACATACCATTACTGTAAAACAAGTGCTGGAAATTTACTGGACAAGGTTTCTTTTTGTTGAACTTGTAAGTAAACCCAAGTGTCAATTATTGCAAAGAAAGAACGTAAATAATTAATCAATACAAGTTCTGGGTAGCTTATTTTCTGTAGTAAGGGAAACTGTTTTAAACTACTAATACGCTCGTACTATCTATCAACAAAACAAGTATGGATTCTATGTCTAAAATGTTACAGCTGCCTAATCTTTGGCAGAAATGGGTTATTTTGAACCATGTATCTCTAAACTCGCATAAAAGAAATGCTGTACAAAGCTTTTGAAAAGCCAAGACAATTATGATAGACTAAGTAGTTGACAGTTTGTTCATGTGGTTTAGAGAGCGGAAACGATTTAGATAATAGAAAAATGCTGGAAAAAGATGAAGGCAGGATAAAGTAAATTTTCAGTGACAATTACTCTTATAGTCCACCCCCACTTCGCTCCACAGAAATTTTCTGTTGCTCATATTCAGTGTCTGCTATTTTGGCTAGGCGACTGTAGGCAATTACACCGGATTTGATAGCATTCATCATCTGAAAAAATAAAACAGAATACTTTGTCAGAATCACTTAAAATGCAGTAAGTGTGTGAATAATAAGAGTTACGTTTCACAAAACTGGTTTAAGCTGATGCAAATAGTTCGTCAATCAAAAATAAAATAATTGGGATAAACCACTTCAAAGGTGGTCAATACAGGAGCATATATTTTGTGCTCAAAGTGGATGATAGGTGAATGATATTTGAAGAACTTCATTCCTGCATGCACATGCCTCTGGTTTTTATTGAAACATTATGGTGGGTCATTTCATCTCCTTCTGTTGTATATTCGATCCATGCTATTGATACTTCTTTTATAAGCAATTAGAAATTGAGTTCAAAGACACGTGGTCAATATCCACAAAGACAAGGAATCTATCCCCTTGACCCCACACAACATCTATTCTTAGTCTTAAAAATTGTACGCATCAGTATACACCAGCAAACCAAAATTCTACTTCGATTTTGAAGACTGCACAACAAAGAAACATTAAAGATTTTTATCAATTTGCACAACTGACCATGAATTAAAGCAAGACTGGCAGCGAAATAACAGCTTGCATGTTAAATCAAGTACAAGTCCCAGTCGTCATGGCAAATCATGCAATATGCTTTAAATCAATCAAATTGACACTCTGGGCAATCCATGCTTTGAACTTTATGTAACAAGGCCATCATCTGCAAAATCAATGCAAGTCAAATAAGAATGATCCCCATGAAAAGAATACATCGAGCATGCAGTTTTAAGCTGGACAATCCAAAAACGTTGGTTATTGTCATGTGCTTCATTTTCAGTTGGAAACTAGAATTTTGGGCAATAACACTATCGAATATAAAAGTCGCCAAACCTGTAAATATTCACTTAAATCAACTTCTCCATTTTTGTTCAGATCAACTTCCCGAAGAAGTTCGTGAAGTTGTTGCTCTGTTACAGTTTCTCCATGTTTCTATAATAAAGTAATGCAAATGACACATCTGTCAATGTCAATCAAACCCAGTGTTAGAAGGGGTCCATTCAGACCATTCCTTACCTTGAAACTTCTACGCAGATCGTTCACACTGATAAAGCCCTTCTTTTCAGAATCGAGCGTTTGAAATCTGCTAACATAATTTCGTATTTCGTCTTTCGTGAGATTTATGTCCAGATTTTCTTTGGAAGCCTTGTTAACGTCTTCTCCCATTTCAGTCTTCAAAAATTCGACAGCTTTTTCGTGTTGAGCCTGTGTATTAGATTCGTTATTGTTAAGCATAATGACGTCAAGCCATATTTGAACCGGCTCCGGGCTGGCTACCTTTTGTTCGGCTTTGCTCCAATGCAACTCTTCTGCCATTATTTCAATAATGGCTGGAAGGGCTTCCTCTGCAGCTTGCACATTCAAAAAAGCAAGACGTAGACGACGAGCAATTACATCTACGGCCGTGCAAGCATACTCCCTAATAGCATATCGCACCTAAGGAAAATGTGGTTAAGGTTTAGATGATTTTCAATTTAAAGATTATAAAAGGTTGTTGAAACTTGGAACATTTTAAAGGGTAATTATCCCAAATTATCAAATCACCCATTAACTTAAGTCCTTTAATAGGCATACTGATCAAAACCCATTTTAATTTTTCCCTGAATTACAGTAAGATCGGTGTCATAAACTATCAATCTCATTTTTTTATGATACGATTAATAGACAAATCAGAACATGTGTTACCAGTAATTAGACTGCACACTTCATGCTGTGCAACGAACATGGTGGGAGTATATACTATAATTGGACCTCTTCTAATTATTTTTAAATTAAATGTTCAAATTCTATGGAAATACTGCAACAGTAACATATAAGAAGACTAGTTGATAATAAAAATCAATTAAATGAAATTCACAAATTATTTTAAAACTTAAAGTACCTCAGCATCGATGTATGGAAATTCTTCATGTAATTTTATCCCAACAATGGGCCATCGTTTTCCAGTGAGGCGTGTTAATTTGGCGACTGAGAAAGCCCTATCCCCATACGTGTTTGCCAAGTGTTGAGCAACCTCATTTTCCAGACCAAAATCCTGCACGAGTCGAATGAACATGGTGGGAGTATATAAGTGGGCCCCTTCTAACAACAATCCGTCAGTTTGACTATCACTTTTTGGTAATAAGCTGCAGCGTGTAACTGCTTCATCTACAGTTTCTTTAGCCATTGATCTATAGGTGGTCCACTTGCCCCCTGCAATTTCAGAGTGCTTTTCAGCAAATTCTTGCTTCCCAAATCAGACAACAAAACTCACTCAAATTTTTACTCACCAGCAATTGTAATGAGATTAGAATCACTGACATGGATGATGTGATTTCGAGCGATCGATTCCGTATTGGATTTGTTGGGATCTAGCACCAATGGTCGAATCCCAGCCCAAGCTGACAATACATCACCTCTACGTACTAAAAATGGACAAAAAACCATAAAATGTTCAATAAATTCTTGTGAGTTGTAAAGTTGTTGAAATTAAAGAGCAGAAAGCTATGTGTGCGAATCAAAAAACCTCAAAAATTACCTTCAATATCTGACGTCAGATAATGTCGGATTTCTTGTAAAATAAATTGGATGTCTTCTTCAGTAGGGGCTGGATGATGAGTGACCTCGCATTGCCTATCAGTTGTTCCTGCATAATCAAAAGGTGGCATAAATATTTAGAAACCAATATTTGCCATAAAAATACCTTGTGAAATAGGCGACCAGTTGCACTTACAAGACATGTTGCAGAGACTAAAATATGAAAGGTTTAATTATTCCTCAAAAGTTTTGAGCGAGTTCTAGACAAAGTGTCTCTGGCGCTGAACTCATGAACATCAGTTGACCGCCAGAGGCACTTTGTCAAGAATGCGGTAAGAATACATTCAAAGGACTTGAGATGTTTTAGTGGTAAGCCTTAAGCACTATTCACCTGCACTTGTGTCATAACGCAACAATGTATGCTATTCAGATTTTTCGTACAGCCATTTTTTTTTGTCAATATGTCCTCTGCCAAAAAGTAGTTAAATTCTGAATTTAAATCCCAATAGTATAATGACCAGCAATTGTTGCTCCTTCCCATGGCAGAAAGAAGATAACACGTCCATCACTGGTAGAAGGATCCAGTAAACCCATTTTCTCAGGACTAAAATTACACAAATTATTTCAATAAAAATAAGTATAACATGTTCATTCAAGCTGAACCTATAGGTATACCTGTAATAATCTGGCAGAATAATGTGAACACCTGAACTTGGCTGACAGATTTTAGGAGTGTTTGGGTCATCCATTAAACGAATACTGTCAGTGAAGGGACCAGTGGCATTAATGACACATTTGGCACGTACATCCCACTCGTTGCCTTTTAAAAAAAGCAATATTACAGGAAAACATGTTTTCAAATTTAGCACACTTGATTATGCCACTATATACCTGTCAACATATCTTTCATCCTTGCTCCAGCGAGCACAGATTTCCCTTCAGAATTAATTTCTTTGATTAATGACGTCACAGCCACATGGTTAGCAATTGTGGCACCCATTCTGGCAGCTGTTAAAGCAATTGCAAGACACATTCTTGCATCATTATGCTGTCCTAAAAGATGAATAAAAGAGAAATCAATCAAATTCAGATGCTCAAAACGACTAACCTTTCAAGTGATTATGACAATATACTCAATATTAAAATGCAATTCGCAATATCTACAATTATGATTTGTTGTTTTTACAACACAACTACGTGTACTGTGTATCATTCAGATATTCAACCAATTCAACAATTTAAATTGTAAAATATTCACCATCATAATATACCAAAGCCCCGCACAGTTTATCTTTTTTTAGCATAGGGAACAACTCCAAGGCTTTCGCCTTTGACAAGTAGTAGCTCGACTTCACCAATTTCGATCCAGCAACCAAGTCGTACATTTTAATGCCGACCCAATAGTATGGCACCTGCCACCATCTGAAACGTTATAGTTTTTTATAATGTATATTGTTTTGCCTATTTCGATATCACAATGCTTAATTAACAAACATATACTTGCTTGTATACTGGCAACATAATAGGCAAAGGGCAGGACAAATGTGGTGCAATAGCCAATAAGTTGGCACGCTCATATAGTGCTTCCTTAACCATGTGGTACTAGAATTTGTAAATATCAAAATGAGATCAGATTTATCAAATGAATTTTTTAATTGTGAACTGTTGATTTGTTAGTTGGTTGTTAGGAGATCCTTTAACAATCCACCAAAGTATACATGTAATAATGTATACCTGAAGCTGGTACACAAGTCATTTACCTGCTCATAATCCAGTTTCATTATAGCTTTTTGTAAATACCGCACACCACCATGAATAAGTTTAGTACTTCGGCTGCTTGTTCCAGACGAGAAATCTTCCAACTCAACAAGCGCAGTACTCAATCCTAGTGTAATTGTTTAGTCCTTTTTGGTACATGTAATTCCTGTGGCATTTTAAAATTCAAACAAATTATGGGTTATATTTACCTCTGGATACAGAATCGAGAGCCACACCAGCGCCCGTAGCACCGCCTCCAATTACAAGCACATCATATTGGGGAGTTTCTTTCAATTTTTCTATTTGGGCAGCTCGAGGAAGCAGGGGAGTTGTGGGACGCTGCTGTTTCTCAGCAGCCTCAACACGCATTAAAAAATGCTGCCAGTGGAAATTGAAAATTAGGTTTGTTGATACTAAAAGAGGCTTAGTTAACAGTGAATCACCACGTGACCAACCTTGTTCTGGTGGCTATCATATAAATTGGTAACTCCATAGGCTGCTATCAGCACTCCACCACCACCAAGAAGAACTTTACCTAATCGTGATGCCATTTTTAATGATTTCTTTGGTGAGAAAATTGTTCATCCAGTTAACCTGAAACGAAAATAAAAACGGAGCACAATCAATGCTTTGGGTACAATATAAAACACAATTTCTTAATTATGCTGCACGCCCATCCACCGGGCAATCACCGCCAACTGATGAGTCATTAGGAGAAGCCCACTTAGTTTGACGCCCTAACTATATAGTCATGCAATTAACCAGGAATGAAAATCAAAGTAATTGAAAATAATATCAATTACAATATTAATTTTATGATTTTAAATCTGTTACAGGCATCGAGACAAAAGAACAATTTTATAGTTTGAATGTCTAATGTTACAACTTTCGTTATATCAGGTACGACTTACTCGAGGAGTACTACTTTCAAAAGTCAGATGCATCCATTCAATCTTTTAGGGAAAGTTTTAAAAAAAATTAAAAAAAAGTGTCTTGACAATAACACAGTGATACAGTGCACATGAATTTTTGAAATGTGTCCTTGCCCACAGACTGAAGAGAAACAAATGAGAAAAAACAATTATTGATGAAACGTAAATTAAAGACAGTCCCCACCAAACAAAATCCCTCCAAATCTGGGGGGCCAGACAATGTGTCCCCAAGAGTCCTGAAAGAGTTAGCTGCAGAATTCGCACCCTTCCTAACAATAATCTTCCAGCACTCCCTGTCAGCAGGATGTGTACCCAAATCATGGAAGGAAGCAAATGT
>JAQFYZ010003819.1:0-12520 GCA_034695085.1 Cylindroiulus punctatus | reverse complement strand
AAAGTATCCTACTTTCATGGGAGCTTACTCGACTGCCACTAGATGGCGACCCTTTCGCTGCACACTCCCAATAGGGGGTATCCCATGAAGAGGTAGGCCTACTTTAAAATGACTATAGAATTCTTTTGTGATATTTTGAAACATTTTTATCGGACCTTTCATATACTTTGCAAATTCGTTCAAACAATTAGGTCACACTGGTCATGGAATTGTTATGGTTCCCAAGAGGCACAGCTTTCGAGGGCTTCGCCTTTTGAGCGAGCCATGCATTCCAAAGGCAAAGACTTTGCAATGCAGCAAGTAAAACTTGGATGCCATTGCGTCAAAGCAATAGAAAGGGGATAATGAAACCAGACTTTTTCCAGGTCAATTCAAGGTTGTGAACTAGGCTGCAAGAAGGGAGTTACAGTTCATTCATTCATTCAGATGTCTTGTACAGTCGACACAAAAAGTAATAGTACACAATGAAACTCGCTGCTTTCAAGTTGATTAAAAGTATGTAGTATGTAAAGTTTACTACATTGTATGTCACAACTGCAAGAGAATATATTCAAAATAAATAAAGAACTTTTAAAAGCAGAAAATTGACTCCCACAATAAATATCGGAACAGTATGGCGAACCTCACACTTTTCACATGTCACATGTACGACACAATCACATGTACGAAAGCATCACCAAAATGAAATTTACCCCTACTGCATTACAACATCACCAAATACGCACCACTACCACCTCCATGTTAAACTGTAAGGAGTTGGCAGTTATGGTATTTGGGGTTGTGTGGGAGACAGAAGTGCTGTAAATCTTTATTTTAGCGATCATATCATGACTGCCAGAACATGTGAGAGTGCGTTAATGCGTCTCAAAATCTGGAAATTAGAGCTGGAGGCAGGTAATCTTGGTAGACATTGAACAGCTCCATTGAAAGTTCGCCATACTGTTCTAATACATTTGTGGCAAAAAAGTCATCAATTAATTTTTGCAATTGTTTGTTTCAATTGTTACAAAAATGATGTAATTTACTATATGTACGATTACAACCACAACCAAATTACTTAATATGCAAACAGAAATTGTCACGGTGCCCCAATACGTTTTCTGCATACTGTATTTTATGCACGTAACTATTTATTGGGAGCTGACAACCATATAATCTGAATAAAGAACGAAAATTTGACCATTCATGTTACCAATGATATCGATTTCATGTTTATTGAGGGCACTACTGGTTGTTGACTAAATATGGCATCTCACATTTTGCGTGAAGAGGAAATTTTGAGATGAGGAAATCCAAGACAAGGTATTGACAAGTTTGTAAAACGCGGTAGACGATTTTCGTTTAAAAACCAGACCGCAAAAAAAAACAAGTAAACAAGAAGACAAAAGTTTCAGAGAAATGTACATGTACAGTAGATCACGAGTGATAAATTCAGCCAAAATTATCTCCTTGAGTTTCTGAGACCATTTCTAAAATACCAGACCTTCCCGTGTTTCAAATCAGCTGAGTTTCCCAGGTTCACAAGTTTCTTGTGGAATCCCGTACCATCAAAATGTGTCGTTGACACCACGTTCTCATCATTGTTCAACTAAAGTACACGTGTCCCGTTTGAATAAGTCGTATAGCCAATCCAGGAATGTCTGGAATCAATCATTCAAATAGTGAAATTCCGTAAAAGAATTACAGTATTTAATAGAGTGAAAAGTGTCCACCCCTTGGAATGTCAGAGTTTAAACATAGCAGAACACCTGCCAGAATGTGGTCTTAGTAGTGATTATGCAGGTAATCAAGCCCGATATGGGTCAGCCCCCATTTCTGGTGGATGGTCAGCAATGGGAATTCAGCACATCACTGATTGGCCAGTCAACTATATAACGGACCGGAAACCAGCCTGAATTCCTGTAGTCATTGCTAGACGATATTTTTGGTAGTCAATGGTCATTGTGGTCAAGGATTCAGAGACTGTTAGTTGCGTGTTCAGTGCCAATCTAAGTGGACGCTAATTTGCAGAGTCAAAATGCCATCCAGCCAGTCGCCATTTGCAAGGATTGTTTTATTTTTCAGAAAGCTTCGAGTGCCACGATGTGTTGAAAAGGACTGCGAAGTCGATCTGGTCGACCACCCTGCATATCCCTTGCATGGCACCACCATCACATACGGATCTCCTTGGAATCTCTCGCTGTATCATATGGTCAGTCTTTTGTTGCACTATCCACCAGAAGTCGATTCAGCGGCGACGTTCAAGGACAACGTCATCCAAGGCTACAGAAGCGCCTTGATGGAATTCCTCCCAGTGTACGATGGCAGCAGTGACGTCAACGTCTTTCTGGACAAGATTGAACTTTATGCAGCCATTGAGAAGTGGACATATTCACGCAGCGAGATGATGCCCAGGATTCTGAAAGGAGCAGCCCTCGACTGGTACAACAAGAACATTGGTAGTCCTGCCTGTTATGAGAAAGTGCCTTGGATGAAACTGAAGAAACGTCTTCAGTTGGCTTTTCCACCAAAGCGTTCAGTGAGCGACCTGATCAGTCAGCTGGACAATCGGAGACAGGGCCCCCAGGAGAGGATTCAGCCCTACATCATGTCGGTGCTTGTCCTGTGCCGGCAATGCAACCCAACAATGGACGAAGAAACCGTGATCCTGTATATCCAAGTAGGGTTGAATTGGCATTACAGGAGAATGATCGACCCATCAATGAAATTTCGCCTTTCCGAATTGTGGAATGCCTTACTGATTTTGGAACGCTGCTATCCTGCCCATAGATTTAAGAAGCCCAGTCATCCAGTCAACCAGGACTGAATTATTCGTTTTAAATAAATGTTTATTACATTCTTTGTATTGATGTCAACCGAGTTTCAATAAAAAAAACTAAAATGCTGAAATCGTAAACTGCTATTTTTTCAAAATATAAAGTGCAAAGTTTTGCTAATTTCAAATTGAACTGCAGAAAACATGTTAAAAGGATTCTTTTGCAATAGGCCTACAAGTGAAATTACGTCTTTTGGGCACCACTAGTATACAAAAATTAGCTGAATATATTTTTCATTATTACATTTATCATGTATGTATCATATCGCTTTCGGTTATAAAACCATCGTAAAAGGTTGCAATACATATCTGCTGTATGGTGCACCTGAAGGCATGTTACTTTCGTAAAGTAATTTCAATTTTGATCATAAATTTAATGTTTTTGGTGCTTCACCAAAATTGTCCATATAATATAATATATATCGAATGAAAACCAGAGGTAAAGAGTATGCCCATTTGTATTGAACATATAATGTATATACCATGCAATGGCGAATACATACAGTGTACAGTGTTAGACAAAATCAGTTACAATACAACGTTTACATTGCAGAACACCAGAAGGAATGTGGCCATGTCCGTGTTATTGTTCATTAGGGATTATGAATCCAGGCAGAATTTCCTTCAACACTAGCTGCCTTCCTCTGTTTCTGAAAAAGGGCCACAAGAATTCTTGGCGTGTTCACATACCTGACTTACTAACCATCATACTGATAAGGAAAGACGTGCATGGTCATTCTCAAACAGTTACAGCTATGAGTAGTGTCTCAAATATTTTCTTGCAATACCTTCTGCCAGAACTAGTCTGTCGCGTGTTCAGTGTCAGGAATTGTACCAGGAAATGGAATTAGGACTACCATCAGCATATATCCAGCCAGTCTGCAGGTAAAGGATTTGTCCTTTTTTTTTATATCAATCATTTTTATATCAATAGAACATTCAAAAACGACCAGGTGGTTTCACAAATTAACTCTCGAAAAACAAATGAAATATTTACGCGAGCTTATACTTTCATAGAGCTAGGTTACGTTTGTCACACAGCAATTTCAGTATTTACATGTACACTCTGTCAAAAAAGTTTTCATCCACCGATCTTATACATTTTTCAAGTATGATAACTTTTTATTCAGCAAAGATATAAGCATAATTTCAACTGAATTATACCAATTAAACATTCAAGAAATAATGTACAAAAGGATTTTTCAAAGTAGTGAATAACAAATAAAATGCAGCGTTTCGAAATAAAAGATGCACGTTTTTGTGCCAAATAAAGTTTTCATCCACTGAACAAAAATCTACTAAAATTGTTATTGGAACTCAATTCCTTAGTGTTTTAATAACTTGTTTGTCCACCACGAGCTTTCATTAACTCTTGTAGTCTGTTTTTCATAGTAAAAACTAATTTTTTTGGTAATTTCTGGACTGATTGAGAACTGATTACCAAATTCATCCCACAGATGCTCAATGGGATTTAAATCTGGAGATTGTGGTGGTGTATGTAGTTACTTAGCTATTTTAAAGATGAGTTATTCCTTGACACGTTTGGCTGTATGTTTTGGGTCATTATCTTGCTGAACGATAAATGACCCAGTAAGTCCCGATTTTTGAGCACTTTCTTCTAGATTATGTTTCACAATGTTCAAATAGACATGTTGGTCCATAATTCCATCGATGAAAACCAAGTTTCCTACACCTGCAGCACTCATACATCCCCACACTGAAACACTTCCTCCACCATGCTTCACCGTTGGACACATGTTTTGTGTTTTAAGCGCTTCATGTGGCCTCCTCCAAACTTTTACTCTTCCATCTGATGAAAACACATTAAATTTATACTCATCGCTGAAAATTACTGATTTCCAGAATGTCTGTGGTTCATTAATGTGAAGCTTTGCAAAGTCTAGGCGTTTGGCTTTATAGACTTTGCTGATGTAGGGCTACTTCGGTGGTACTCTGCCATTATATCCAGCTCTTCTTAAGGTTATTCTTACAGTTTAAGGAACCACTTCCAAATTGTAATCATTTTGTAGCATTCCAGCAAGTTTTTGAGCACTTATTTTAGGATTCTGTCAATACGTGCATGATGTCCTTTTTGAACTTCCCCCCCTTTCCCTGGCCGACCACGTGCACCCGGAACACGTGGTGCTACCGGTCAGCTGACGGGTCGTCAGCTGACCTTTTTATTTTGCTGCCCCGGCGCCATCTTGGTTTATGTTACTTGCCATGCCGATGTCACCCAGTTCAGATGTGCGCTGGGGATCTCCTTGATGTTTATAAATAAAGTTAAGTTTGAGTTTTGGCCAACCACGGCTCCTTGTTGATTGAAAAACAACATTCATAGAATAGCTCGACGATGCACTGATTCAATTTTTCATGGACGTCCCGTACATAGCTTATCTGCAATATTTTTAGTAGTTTGGTATTTATTGATAATGGACTGCACAGTTTCACGTGATTTCTTCACTATTTCTCCTATATTTCGCTGGGATTTTCCTTCCTTATACAGACTAACAATAAGTGATCTAATTTCCTCTGCAACTCTCATTTTTAATAATTAAACATTGAATTAACACACTGTGCACTAGCTAATGACCAAAATCTAACAATTTATATAGAAAAATATGTTGTGTAATACTGATTTATTAACATATTGAGGTAAAAGTGCATGGTGGATGAAAACTTTTTTGGCACAAAAACGTGTATCTTTTATTTCGAAATGCTGCATTTTATTTGTTATTCATTACTTTTAAAAATCCTTTTGTACATTATTTCTTGAATGTTTAATTGGTATAATTCAGTTGAAATTATGCTTATATCTTTACTGACTAAATAGTTATCCTACTTGAAAAATGTATAAGATCGGTGGATGAAAACTTTTTTGACTAAGTGTAAGTGCAGAAAAGTTGCTGGTGAAGTGATCGCAGGCCTACTGCAAACTTATTTACTGTACATTTGCCACTAAATTCATTGCAATCGGTCTGATTAGCTGAATGAATATTCTGCCGACACCGACGACCTTACTTTTATTAATCAAATTTCCACCAATAATTTTAAATCAATCTAATGGCCAGCCAGCAGTCTTGCCTCTTGCATTCAATCGCAAAGTTGCACTGTATATTGTACACATACACATGTATGTATGTATTCCCAAAGCCAGTTCCATGTGCAGTGACGTTACTGCTTTTAGTTTTCGTTAACATTTTTGTACTTGTAAGGCTTGTTACTTACATGTATGTGTTTCAAATTCTTACATGTCCGTTTCGCTGCTGAAATTTTACATTTCGTACATTTCATTTTACTTTCCTTGTACTTCAATTTGCTGTTTCAATTCAACATTGTAACATTCTTGGGTAAACTTATATCCCCCTACACCCCCCCCCCCCCACACACACACACACACATTATCATCACCACCACCTCGGTGCTGATTGTTTGGTTCATGCCATTTGCTCGAAGTGGGACGCTTCATAATTTCCTGACGTACATGTATAGTCAAGTCTACTGTTCCATTACTGGATTTGTGTTTTGTGAACTAAAGGACTTCTACCATGACTTAATGCCGATTAAAATATGGTCTATACAAGTTTTGTTATATCACACACACTTGTACTGTAGAAATTATTGAACCCAGCTCTGCTTTCAAGAGGAAAAGTATGCAGCTGTAATCTTGAACGCTGAAGGTCCCAGTCTAGACCTAAACGGCCTCACAAACAAGTAAAATTTCGGATAGTTAAAATAATCGACAACTTACCATTGTAGTTGCCAATCTTCTCCATTGGACTCGCTTGACGATAGGCTGAAAACAGGCGACGACTTGACCCGGTTCCAAACTCGACGCCATATTACCGGAAGTGGATGACGTCATATCCGCTACTGCAGGGGTAGTCCATGAAGTACGCTACTTGACCGATAGTAAGGGCCCATATTCCTGAAATCAAAGATAAACCGACAGATTATTAAGGTGTTTTCGAACTCTTTTGAAGTAATTTAACCAAAGAACGCGCCGTTAATTTAGTTCCGGCAAAAGCATTTCTTATACGGTGCATTATTCTCTAGAGCACGACCCGAAATCACCATTTAGTAAAATATGAATATTTTCAGAGTATTCAAAGCAGCACAATTAGGAATGCAAATTCAATCCAATTCAATACACCGACAATCAGTATTCGAGATGTGTGGTGGAGGGCGAGTAAATTTACCCAAGTACAAAAATGTTTCAGATAAATTGTAACCCAATGAAAGGACATATGAAAGCCAGATGAAATATACAGCAAACAAAAATAAGAGAAATACATTTACAGGGTGGCCTCAAAATTATCATTTTGAAATTCCCTGACTTTTCCCTGACTTTCCCTGACTAAATCCTAAAATTTCTTGACCAAAACTTACTCGTTAATGCATACACATTTTTAGTCATAATGAAACGTAAAACGCTTAAAAGGAAAAAGCACACTTTGTTTGGAGTTTTCAAATGTTTTAAAGTGTTCTACGAGCAATTTTCAAAGAATATGAAAAACAGCATTATCAAACTCAACATAACTGCTGCTTGTTACACAAGCAACTTAGTTATCTTTCGGACAAATGTCCAACAACAACATATGGAGGAAAAACAAATCGTATTTTGAGAAAAGAGCCAATTTCATAAAAGAACAAGTCGCTGTTCAAAATCGTCAAGCTCTATTTGCTTCTCAGTCAACACCTTCAGTATTTTACGCTGCAAACTCAACTTCTTCAGTAATGCTTCATTCACACAAGCAATTTTTGCCCACGTACGGAGGAAATTTTTTTCATTTTATGTAGGCAAACCTTGGGCAAAAACCTCCATAAGAAGAAAAAATTATCTCCATACGTGGGCAAACATTGCATGTGTGAATGAAGCATAAAAAGCCTCTTACTGACATCCTCACATTTAGAATTTTTCCCCTTCTTTTTTCTTTTGCAATGATTTCTCATACAAAGCTCTTGAATTTCTGACCGTAAGAATCATAGCTTTGGGAATATCCTGAACCTTAGAAATTCCATCCACAGCCTGAATACCATCATACACTTGCTTTTGAGCATAAGGGATTCACTTAACTGATTTCTCACGATAGTCTCTTTGTTGACAGAGAAACCACACTCAACAAATGCATGGCCCTAGCTTAAAATGAAAACTTTTTTCAAAAAAGCTCTACAGAATGTCTGGACAATTGCACCTTGCAAGCCGTGAAACATGTCTTAACATCAGATTTTGAACATATGTTTTTCAATTCTATGAGTATCATATCACACTGACTACCACCAATCCACTGTTTCTCACTGAAAACATCATATGGTATATTCCTAAGCTAGGATGAGTGTGGATGGAGGAGGATTGGGGATGGAGCTGCTGGAAGACTGAGTGCTGGGATAGCATTTTGCTTTGACAGTGAAAAATTTCCCTGACCACTTACAAAGTTCCCTGACTTTTCCCTGACTTCCCTGACCTGTGGCCACCCTGATGTACATTGTTTTAGTAGTTTTTACCTAGGCGTTAAAAAATGACCTGTAATAATGTATTTCAAGTATACTTTCCACGGAATTCTTTCCCGAATTATTAACAATGAATAAGTGATATTGTAATGGAAGATCGATATATTGTCTGGCACATACCAACTTACGTTATTTTTTAACCTAAATCATCAATGGTATTTAATATGTAAGTTTAAAATCTGTAGGCGATATTTGTTCAACAACTAGCCCACACTAAATGACTTAACCTAAAACTAAATAGAAGGGAAAATATTTAGAAAAATGAAGAACACAATAAAATTCTATGAATAAATAAGCCATTTTAAAACTGACACTGACTTTGCCATGCAAGTTTTCATGTCGCACAACAAACCTCCTAACGTTTCCAGACTCTGTGAGGACCCTGTCAACTGCAGTTTGTGGTCCACTTTTTAAAGGGTTCCTTATCTGATTTTTTTAAACTTCGTTTTACGTCCTATTTCAGAAATCGAACGTTAAAATGCCAATCGTTCTGGTGCTTATTACTCCAATCAGAGATTTCTTCTCAAGGATTAATTAGCTGCTTGTTTGGAAGGCGAACAACTGACCAAGAGGAACCTGAAGAGGACCCAGCCGAATTTCCTCCATATCCGGTCGCTGGACAAAACATGTATTGCTCGCCTTGGAAC
The DNA here is from genome assembly GCA_034695085.1 of Cylindroiulus punctatus. Lineage (NCBI taxonomy): Eukaryota > Metazoa > Arthropoda > Diplopoda > Julida > Julidae > Cylindroiulus > Cylindroiulus punctatus. The sequence continues at coordinate 3,547 of JAQFYZ010003819.1, read as the reverse complement.
CTCTCACTGTACAACATGATCAGTCTTCAGTTGTACCATCAACCCGAGACCGACACAGCGGTAACGTTCAAAGACCTGGTCAAGAGTGGCTACAAGAATGCACTGTCAGAACACCTTCCAGCCTTCGATGGCTTCAGTGACGTCAACGTGTTTCTTGACCAGATAGAACTTTGTGCAGCCCTCCAAAACTGGACAGCTATCCGCCCCCAAATGCTGCATCAGTTGCTGAAAGGAGCTGCCCTTGAATGGTACACCTTCTCCTTTGGTCACCTAGCATGGGATGAGCAACTGTCCTGGATGGAGCTGAGGAAATGCATGCAGTTGGCATTTCCACCACAGTGGTCCACCAGTGACGTGCTTTGCAAGCTGGACAACTGCAGACAGGGCCCTCTGGAGAGGATGCAGCACTACATCGCATCGGTGCTTAGCCTGTGTCGGCAATGTGACTGGTCAATGGATGAAGAAACCATGGTTCTGTACATCCAAGTGGGACTCAACGCACGCTACAGGTGGATGATTGACACATCGGTGAAATGTCGCCTGGCAGAACTATGGGACTCTTTGCTGTTGTTGGAATGTTATTACCCTGCTCATTTTTAGTGCTTTGAATCTTCTCAACTTATTCCAATTGAAAAGAGGTACAGTGGGAATGTCATCTGCCCAGAATGTCGGTTGAGGGGCATTTACCAACTTAACTGCTCCAAAACCTCACATAGAATCGGTCATCAGAAATCCAGAAGGAGGAAAAAGTTTACCAAAAGCGTGCAATTAACTGACTGATGCTTTTCTTATGCCAAAGATGTGGCTTTTTGTCAAATACAATACAATGCGGATGTTTTGAAGTGATTTGCCGACTTATCTTGTTCGCGACATACCATCGATAATAATTGTAATTTGTTATTTGTTGAGTTGCTTTGTGTGGACACCCGTGTGTACACATACTGTGTGATGCGCTGCCAATCAAGACAGAACTGATTTCAATGACAACAAATTAATTGGGCATATGGTCTTTAGTTGTCTTTTCTTTGAATGACGTACAGTGTACATGTATGATTAAAAACGTAGTGTTTATTTAAACATCGCATATTTGTTTACGTTTACGTTTTGAAAAAAGAAAACCACCAATATTAAGGTACACGATGGCGTATTTCCAACTTTAATTCGGACATATGCAAACTGCCACATAGCATTCAAAAATTTTCTAGACTACTGGAAATCGTTTAATAATCTACTCAGGTGAACATGTCAGCAAACGTCAACTCTCCTCTGATTTTTAGTTACAAGGACACTCCAAGAAAAAAAAATTATTCATGTAATGGAGGGATAAGGGTTATGTAACCAGCAAAAATAATTATTTTTGACGAAAATAAATTTCAAAGACTACCAATACTTCACTTTTGTAACATTAATTGCAGATAAATCTTATGTTTGGATATCGATTTTTATTCCAAATAGTTCAGCCATACATGCCCATACATGCTTTCAACTACAGTTGATATCTTCCTAATTGTAATATTTTGTATCAAATCGCATTTGCCACGTGACGCGAAGTTTCTTGCAAATGAATGGGGCGCAGAGCATGCACATTTGCACTAACTATCATGCAAATGGCGAATACATACATGTACATGCGATTTTTGCACGCAAGGAACAAACAATACATCTGGATCATGCTGTATAGGACGCAGTAAGGCCACAGTATTCATAAGCTGCTGTTCATTGGATTTGAAATTGATATTAAAATTATGTTGCCATGTTCAAAGCCTTCATCAAGGCCCGTCAGTCAACACGACAGGATGGAGACAAGTGGTCGTCGATTTGGTATAAAATCAGTCGAAAATTACCCAAATTCTCATTCTCCTTATCCAAAAACCAAAATGAAGACTGTGTTCTGTATGGCTATTTTGGCCTTCGCGGCTGTTGCATTTGGTCAGGAGGAAGCTGAGGTTGGTATGGTCATGGAAACCAACATGGCATCAAATTTCACTTATTTTTAACTATTCATTGACATTATTTCAGGCGGAACAAGATATGTGTGTCGTGTTTTACAATGTTGTAAGTATTTTTCTCCAGGGTACCCAGCACATTCAAAAATCTTCTAGGAGAGGTTTCTTGAAGTAATTTTCCCGTGAAGCAACTAGTTAGTAGCAAGCCAGTGATATACTGACATACATGCAGTGTATATATGCCATGATATGAGTGTCGTGCATATTTTTTTCATCCATTTCATCTAATGCAATCTTGCTCGATAACTTGTTGAGGTTAGCTTCTTCCATGTCTGGGTTTGGTATGCGTTTCCACCTGTTTTCTCCTAAAGTCACATGCTATAACTCTTCTGTTAAATTATGAACACCATTTTGCTGGTGTGTTTAGGTATACGCTTCCACGTTTGAATGCACAGCACCGATCGACAACGCTACCGAAGCAGACGCAGTAAGGCAAACAGATTTCTTCAATTCTTACTGAAAATTATATGTTGAGCATTTTAAACCGACGGGTTTAATGTGCCGTATTTAGCTAGCAATGCAAGACTGCATGATGGACGCTATGAGGGTAAGTTGTCTCCAAATTAGCTCTCGGATTTGATGCTTAAGTTTGGAAAAACAAATCCAGAACACATGACTAACATGCCATTTAAATATATTTAGCCTACATCAGTATACAAACAATTGGACGAAAGATGTCCACTAGCTGTCGATAGGCCAACTGTAATATAACATTACTCTTGTGTTGACGAATTTTTCGTTTATTTACAAAGAGGCTAAAATTGAGTTGCAATTTCAGGAGGAAGCTGAAAATGATCAAGAACAATGCTGGAAGCTTGAACTTTGCAATGTTATACCATTATTTTGAATTACGGAACTTTTAGTGTACAGAGTTCATGCAAACGCAGTGTTTCATTCATACTACCTTCATTTTCAGGTGTGCCCAAACTGGAATAACTGCTAGGAACCTGACCCATCCCAGATACACAGAGATATTGTAAAGAAGATTAGGCACCATGTAGTCTTAGATGCTCCAGAATAATAATTGAAAATAAAGTTTTCTGATAGTTCACCTTTATTTTAATTCGATCTCTGTATGACTGAGTGCAAATTAAGTACCCTCAAATTCCTGATGAAGTAGCGCAAACAAATTTTTTTGTCCGATAAAAAAGATTTGCTCTTTCTACTCATCACATTTGCTGCATCACGTAACGTATATGAATATGCATGTAATATATATATATTACATGCATATTCATGTACGTTACATATATATATATATATATACACATATATATATATATCAATAAATTTGCTTTACATGTTAAGGGGGATGCATAGTTCTTTGCTGAGCATCTCCATGCTAAGTATAGGCGCACTTTTCCATTGACCTTTTCAATTAAATTAACACGAATAACAACAAACTGAATATTGTCAAGCATAAAGATGAGTCAAAAGTGCGTTCGAATTCTGTAACATCTAAACTTTGGTAGCTTTCACTATTTATATGTGAAAAACAGCTAATTAACATGTGGTTCTGTTGCTAAATGTTGTCCAGAGAT
>JAQFYZ010003818.1:0-12522 GCA_034695085.1 Cylindroiulus punctatus | reverse complement strand
ACTACTTTCATTTTCATTATCAAAGCAATCAACGAATTTCATTAGAATGCATGGCACATGACAGGATTTATAGCTCCTGAAGTGCTAATTAAACGCCAATGCAATTTACATGCATGGTGGTCGATGTCAGTGCAATGCATTCAGGTTCTTTTCCAATTAAAATGCAATCCATGAATAAAATTATTGTTGAGCATAAAATGGGTATAAATTACGAAAAAAGTGATAAAGGATTAATAGCTGTCAGTAAACTGCATTCCAGCCACTTCTAAATATTATGATAACAGTTGCCACAAGGCTTAATACTTCATTTGTAAACAATCCAGCTCATTTACACACACTTATATGGTAGATCTAATGGTTGATTTTCGTAAAGGAAAATTTAAAAGGGTTGTTGTTTAAAAAAGTCGGAAAAATTATTGGAATATTCAATGTGCGTGCATATGGTAACCCCCGCTTTTAACAATGCTCTGTAGCATATATCCTGTTTGTGAAAAGCATGAAATCGAGCTGCAAAACTTGAAATTTATCTTATCGTTTATACATTTAAGCTGCCCCGAAATTATAATGACAACATGTTGCAAATGTCGTTAAATACAAATTAGGAAAACACGTTAACAATCGTGTCGTTGTAAATATGACATTAGCATAACTGATAATGAATGTCTTTCAAAAGACCTGTGATGTAACTTGGAAATTATTGAAAAAAAGCAGTGAAAATTATTTTTCTTCGAGTATTAACTAATATCACCAACTCATCGAAAGTTCATAAGTTCTGTTCAGATTCGTGTACAGTTTCGAGCAAAATGGGCATCAGAATTGCTTAGCATCGCGGGTATTGACTTCAAGATTGCATCAACATCGTGGCAAAAAAAACACCTCTTATGTCCCTGGAATGCAGTGAAAATTATTTTTCTTCAAGTATTAACTAATATTAGCATCTCATCGAACGTTCATAAGTTCTGTTCAGATTCGTGTACAGTTTCGAGCAAAATGGGCATCAGAATTGTTTAGCATCGCGGGTATTGACTTCAAGATTGCATCAACATCGTGGCAAAAAAACCTGCAAAGCCGCATAGAGAGGTCATTTTTTATGCATAAATATTGCTATTATTTTTAAAACTCTCCCGAACCCGATTAAATTACGGGCCCAAGTGCCCCCAAGCGGCAAACATCGTTAATAACAAATTCGGGAGGCAAGAATAAGCTTCTGAACGCCCTAATTTTATGGACGCGGAGGTTACAGCCTATAATAATGTCAAGAATCCGAATTCCCTCCTTAATTAATAAATGGGCTAAAGGTGTTCCCGCTGTGCTAATAGTGAAAGCCAGTGCTTCGGTTTCAAAAACACGTGATAGACGCTTAGAATTGGAGGCAATTAAAGTCGTGTACCCCCAGCGCCGTAGCAGGATCCCAGACCTACAAATTGGAGCTCTAAGCATCTATTCAGAAGAACAACAAACATATTGACTGCCGTTTTGCCTTGTTCTAGTTTTTCGGTTTCAAAGGCTTAATTTATCTCCATTTTTGATTAAACCGCTAAAAGGCGAGCCCATGACTGTCGTGTTAGACCATTATCGCTCGCCAATGAATGCATAATGACCTGGATTCGCGCTTTTGCAGGTTGGGGTTCACGCCATTATGTGGACAAGATCTAGTTTGTTAGAGGATAATGCGTGCAGGACCTGGGAGAATCCATTATAAACGTTCAATAAAGGAAAATTAATTACCTATTCTACTGAATAAGCGACGTGATCAGCGGCTTAAAACTTATCTGGTTCAGCGCCATCTGTGATGCATTCTGTGCAACTGAACAGTTAGCGTGGGAACACGCGAACACTGTAAACCGTAAAGGTACAAATGCAGTTTTTGTGGGGTACAAATGTGCATTTGCACCCCATATATCATACATGTATATGTACCCAAAGGGATGAAATGATTTAACTATTTGTACCTCAAGGTACAAGGAACACATGTCAAGGGTACACATGCAATCAACATATGTAACCATAGGGTGTGTATATAGTTTCAAAACATTTGTATTCTTAAGGTTCAACATTTGTACTTTTTCCGTTTAGAGTGATTGGCCCACCTGCAAGGCCCCACCTTGTGCCTTCTGCTTGATTGGACGCCATTTTTTTCAAGATGTCCGGTGGGAGTTTTAATGAATTTTATTGGGGTAAAGGCAAGGGAGCAAGTAAAACTGTAGTGATTTATTTTGCGATAAATGATTGACGTTGTTCTGTACATTAATTGGTGCCGCTCTCATTGTCCCATCTCGTTAAGGCCCATTGAAAGTGCGTTGTGACTTTGGGGACGCCCTGCATGAAATTACCAAATACAATTTCTCCTTTCCTGATCAACATATTAAAATATGTTTTTTTGCAAACATTTAACAGGGACTTGCGTTTTTGGGATGTGATCTTGACAACTTAAGGAAATGCATATGATTATAATAAAAATGATACTTCTGTGTTTGCCTTTTTATTTCGTTTTATGGGCGATAGATGGCAGCACTTGCCATCTGAATGGGAATATAAGAGATTTACTGTCGTTGTCAAAATAAAGAATATCTGGAAAAATTCTAAAAACGAAATATCTTTTCATTTTATATATTGCAGGTACTTACTATCAATATAAACTTTGAATTAAACCATTTAGTTTCATTTCAAATTATCATATCTGTCCAAAATTATTAAAATTCAATTGCAAAGAATCACTTTTAATGGGCCTTAACTTTTAAGACTCGCAGATCAATGACGTCATCTCTCACATGGCTGCACAGAGCCAATGCCATTTTAAAGTATGTATCGAACATCAACTTTTGTATTGGGCAAATTTGGAAGTGGTTGAAAAAGTGCATTTCGTAGTGCTGCGTTATTACTGCTTTTTAGCGACTACTGATATTATCTTTGATAACTACTGTTTTGTTCTTATAACCATTTTGCACGCAAACCAAAGTATACAAAGAACATTGGTCAAAAATTATAACAAGTCGACGTCCATTCAACGTTCATCTTCAATTTGCAAAATTGCCTGGTTTAGGAAGTATTTAGGGGGCCAAGAATTACGGGTATTTCACGCAACTATTCTTTTTTATTGGCATACAGTATCTGCATTCCTATCAAAAAGTCCTTCCGCACAATGTACACGAACAAAACGCAGGACAGGTTTCGAATGTAGGTTACCGTCATAATTTTCAGAATAATAATAATAATGAAAGGGAGCCATTTTATAAGAGCTTCCGTCAGCTTATATTCAAATTGACTGCTCTACAATAAATTCCATCACGCCGTTCATGACCAGGGCCTGCTCTGTCTATGTTACATAATGGACCGCCGTTCATAGCAAATTCAATAACTTTTTCCTGTTCCGTTTCATTCATATTACCTTCACTGGTAAACAGTTTATAGACCTTCTGTTAAGATCATGTTTTCAACACTATCAGGAAATGTGGGTGCATGGTTGGGACCAACTATCATTGCAGGTACATGTGGACACCATGACGTTACTGCGCATGCGCATTAAGTGATGAGGTCAGGTCTCTCACCACAAATTATGCTGGTTAGTCAATCTTACATTTGACACAAATGACATTATCACCTTGCATGCATATCACTACGAATTTATTTATATGTTACCACTATTGAAGATCCAACTGTTGCATCAAACATTTTTTATAGAAATTTGGACTGAAATTCATTATTTGTGAATATCATGTATACTAAAATGTGTTCAACAAGTAGGTGCAGTCTATTTATTCGTGTATTGCAAAGAAAAACGTGAGATGTGACTACTGTTTAACCCACCCTGTCCATTTTACCACACTTACTTAGAGATACTTTCTTAAATACATGTACGTGTTGCCAACAGACGAAAACAATATACAGTGTACATATCAACTGTTATCCCAAGCAGATTTCTGCATGAAGAACCTAGTCAATCTTACATTTGACACAAGTGTCATTATCACCTTGCATGCATCTCACTGCGAATTTACTTATGTGTTACCACTATTGAAGATCCAGCTATTGCATCAAACATTTCCTTTATAGAAATTTGGACTAAAATTCATCATTTGTGAATATCACGTACACTAAAAAGTGCTCACCAAGTAGGTGCAGTCTATTTATTCGTGTATTGCAAAGAGAAACGTGAGACGTGACCGTTCATTTTTTTACACATACTGTAAGTGAAATCAAAAACAAGAAACAAACAATAACAACACAAAGCGAGGTTGAAACCAAACCACTTCTGGCATTTTATGGCTCTTTCACAGATGAAAATTTCACACACCTTAAATGACGTGGCTGAGATTGCAGTAAATAGTTCTCAGCTATGGCGTTTATAGGTGGCATTGTACTCAGCATCATGTTAGATGACAACAACAATAGCTGGCGTTTTTATAGCATGTTGCACCATACTCCGTTAGAAGATAACTGTACGTTGGTTAAACTGAGATTCGAGATGCATGGCCCAATTTAATCGGCGATTATGGCGCACTACCATTAGATTAGTTGAAGTACGAGGAACAATGTGACGATGAGCGTCTGGAAACATCGCCCCAAACACGAATTTTAAGTGAAATAAAACTAATGACCGGGCTTACTGCACGAAACCCACTTACGCTTGACTGCCACCACCTTGCACCAGGTAGCCGGATAACCATAAATGGGAGGAAATAGCCTTTTCGAGAATCCCACGATTTTAACAACAAAACGAAGCCAGCAGAAAGAAAACAACATCGACATTTCCCACGATGTTTTAATTCCTTTGTTTTTGTCTCCCGCTAGGCCTTCCGACCAACGACGTGGTCATGCACGGTCAAGGAAGGACTGACCAACAAAAGTAATAGTACTGAGCTTGTGGATTTCAATATGATGACATCAGAGTTTGAAACTTGCTTTTATGTTTCATGGTGGTATTTCTAAGAGCCAGGGGGCGTGCATAGGCGACGTCCAAAGTTGAAGGTGGAGAGGCATTCACAGTAATTAAAGGACAAACAAATGATCTTGCAGGTTAAGAAAACATGAAAATTAATGTTTTTCACATTAAATGGTTACCAAAAGAGCCAAGAAAAATTCACCATCCCATAAAATGGTGATGGACAATATTCTGGTGGTTGCATCACCATCGCCAGATTTGTTGTTATAAAATTACAGAAAACGTAAGTATTATGTTCCCTCAAGATAAGTATTATTAATGTTTTCAACATTAAATGGTCACCAAAAGAGCCAAGATAAATTCACCACCTCATCAAATGATGATGAACAATATTGTGGTGGGTGCATCACCATCGCCAGATTTGTTGTTATAAAATTACAGAAAACGTAAGTATTATGTTCCCTCAAGATAAGTATTATTAATGTTTTCAACATTAAATGGTCACCAAAAGAGCCAAGAACAATTCACCACCCCATAAAATGGTGATGAACAATTTTGTGGTGGTTGCATCACAATCGCCAGATTTGTTGTTATAAAATTACAGAAAACGTAAGTATTATGTTCCCTTAAAATGGGTATTATTAATGTTTTCAACATTAAATGGTCACCAAAAGAGCCAAGAACAATTCACCACCCCATAAAATGATGATGAACAATATTGTGGTGGTGGCATCACCATCGCCAGATTTTTACTATAAAATTACAGAAAACGTAGACTTATGTTCCCTGAAGATAGGTATCATAACACTAAATCGTGAATTTCAAATGACGACAAACAATTACCAAAAAATCTCAAATGATTGAGCGAAATTGTACACAAAAATTAAAACGTTGGATTTTAGGCCACACTTTTATCAAAGACACGAAGTACTGCAAAAATTGCTTCATGTGTTACAATTAATAAATGCATGTACACATGAAAATTGAGGGAAATCATGAGATTGTTACCATTGCAGATGTTTTGTTTTGCTTTTATCGTTTAGGGTAAATATGCAAAACCCGTTTTCACATATGGGAAGTAATTCCATTACATATGTTCCTTGCAATAACATGGCTTTTTAAAACTCATTCCAAATGCCTTGGTTTGATCTTTTGGCAGCAGTGCTGATTTATCAGTCCTGTTTTTAATTATTTGGAATTCACAAAATTGTAAGTAGAAGACCTACTTGATACAGCAAAAACTGTTAAAAGGCTTGCTTTTTTCACACTTGCTCGAAAGCTCACCAGCATACAATTTTAAAGATTTAGGATCATGAAGGAAAGGTGCCGACATGAAGTTGATTGCGAATTAAGAGAGAAAAGATGTCAAATAAGAGTTGTCTGATATTGTTCTTCTACTGTAAAATAACGGTCTTTATGGTCGATATATTACCGTAAAATTTCCATTTAAATACCATGTCTTCCTTTAATCACCTACTCTTACCTAATCATTTCCATGTCATTTTGCCTGTTATTGCCATTTCACTCTCTGCAGATATTGTAGCAATATCATTATCGTGCAATGTACACGACAATCTAACATTAAAGTAATACATTGTATCTTTCTTTGTCAGGTTCAGTAAAGCGAACTCTCACGGAAAAAACTTGCGGAATAAACGTTTAAATATTCTGAATGACGCTATTTAAAAAAAAATGGCAGATAAACACTTGTGTGAGATGGAAATTGCTATGGAAGGAGACATTAATTATAGAAAGTGCATTAACCATCAAAGAAACATCATTGAAAGACGGAAAATCTGATGAAATACTGAAAGCCTCACGATGGTCAACATCAGATTCAATTTACCCCAATTCCATAGAGCTACGCCTGTTTAACAACACTTGTTGAAGTCGCCATGTTGAAAAAGTGATGACATCATGTTTCATCAACAGGTTCATTGATGATCAACTTGTTAATTGAAATTGAGGCAAATTCCACCAAACAACGAGAGGTACCACGCAAGGAACACATTTTGGAATCAACTATAAGTTGTAGAACTTGCAAAAGTTTTTAATTTCATGTGTTCAGCTCCCAGGCAGTACCAGCAGTCTGTGCTAGCTGTCAATGCTACAATCCAAAATGGCGCCTATGCAGCAGAAGCTCAAGTTATCCGTTGTTATCATAAGACCAGATCTTGTCAATACTTCTTTTTTTGGAAATTCTATAAACTGTGTAAATTTGTAAATTGTTTTGCCATGGAGCACCATTATTTCAAGGCTGATTGCCAATTTCGTGAAAGATAAGCTGTATATGGGATTTGAAGATGCGTTGTTTTGTCAAAATATGAAGATAATTTCTCGCAAAATGACAGTTTCTAAGTTTTACGTGTCACTTTTCAAATACATGTGCGACGTGTATGTATATTAGGCCCTATTAGATTAGGTCATACAAAGAGATGTTATTTAAAATAGTAAAATCGTATGTGAATTCCATTTTCAGGTCATGATTTTTTATGCTGACCTGCACAAGTTTTGAGTTGGGACGAAAGGGTTATTTCAATTAGTGCCAAAAGTGTTCGTTGCATGCCCTAATCTAATAGGTCCTACACCTGGTTGTGATATACTTTTGGGCCTCGTACACATTACTCCTAATGCAAATGCTACTGACAATTTACACCTACCTATCATTATCACTTGCAACCCTCCCTGTCTGCCCAATTACATGTATGTAATATGATCTACAGTACGAAGGGAACCCTTACTGCTGAATTATGCAGATGTACATGTAGGAAATAGGGGTGGTCGAGACCGATTTTAGGGGAATTATCCCGACATTTGCCTGTTTTGAATGTAGAAAATCACGAAAACCATAATCAGGATAGCCGACCTGGGGTTTGAACACAGATCTCCCTATTGCATGATGCATGGTAGTGCTATCATCACTATTATACATGTAAGTCAACCTCGCTCAGTTCACTCTGCATATGGGCATACATTTTTGAAAACGCAGACTTGACTGTAACAATAATGAAATTGTCCAATAAACGTTACAGTGTACATTTTTATGCTGAAAATCCTTACTTATTGATGCTGCACCCTGCATGACCGAAAATGACATGTAGCAATTACAAAATAACTTCAAATTGCACTAATTTCCCACACGGGGTTACCACCAATTTTTCAAAACTGTCTTGCCTGACTTTAAACAAAATTAAGACAAATTTTGCCCGACTTTAAACAAAATAATCACAAATTTTGCCTGACTTTAAGCAAAATAATCACAAATTTTGCCTGACTGCGCCTGGCCTAAACATTTAAACTTTTGTAACAAGTACATTACTCGGTGATCTGAAAACAACTACATTTAATACAAAATATTAAAGGAAAAGCAAACGTTTACTGCATTTGATCATTTTAACTTGAATATATTACTTTTGCAGTGAAAAAATTTCACACTGTAGTTTCTGAATGTTTTCTACAATAGCCGCTTCTTCTAATCTTTAAAAAATCTAAAATTTCTCAAAATTGTAGCCGATTGTTTTACACTTTCTCAATTATGCCTGACTTTGCTAAACTTCAGATCCATTTGTCTGACTTTGCCATACTTTTCAGATGGTGACAACCATGCACACAATCAACTCTTCTATATTAAAAATACGAAGTGATGGAAATGGGTCAAATCTGCCGACCAATAGGGGCCAATCGCACGTTGGCGATTAATTCAGCCTAGTTGCGTACAATCAACGGACTTTCACCACTGAACAAACATGGAAGCGCTAATCGACAAGCCACATCTCTCTGATTGGCTGACCTCCAGTTCCATCACTTTGTGGTTCTACTATAGGTATCAGTGTCTGTTTTGACTGGCCACTAATTAAAACATTGCAGCAGCGCCAACTTTAAATTAACCAATTCAATCGCACCATATTCACGGTTATACTGATCATTCGGCATTTCGAACCCATTGCCTGCAGAGTAAATACACTAAGTTAAAAAGTTTAGAACCAATGGCCATTCGAACAAATATAATTATTATCGTAGAAATCAGCCTGGTAAAGATGGTCACGAATTTCGCAACGACCAAGAACGATTCGCAGGCTCGATCACGACCGCGACCTGTTTTTCGTGTTCCCAGAAAGTCGAAAACCGCTAAATTGCCGAAAAATAAAAATCCCGAAGTTACTTCCGTTTATTTTCCGTCTCGTAACGGCGTTATTTAAAAGCATGAAATTTCACTTCACCGTCGCCTCACCAGACGATTGACTCGCAAAAGTCAATCGTGACCAACGGTGACGTCACAGGCGAGCGGTGAACATATGTGCACGAACGGCGGCCATTTTGCCCAGGATTTTTTCTGGACTGACCCTGATGCGTGCAACGGCCAAATGCATTGTTTTCGTTTATTTTGCCGAGTATGCTCGATTCGAGCGCATCGGTGGCATCGTTTCGTCACGGCTACTTGACTTGGCTAAACACGGGGTCATTATTTCCAAATGGACGTCCCGGTGATAATTTCGCTGCACGACCGAAACCACGTATTCAGAATGGCTTCGAAAGTCGAGTTTCTCGAAAAGCAGAATGGAAAGCGTCGCAAACTCGCGTGTGGAGTTGGGTTTATGGCAGGAGGGGTCGGAGGTCAAGAGCCAGCCTCTCGGACGATGCATGAGAAAATCACCCGCCGTACCGTAGGGACTTCCGGTCTTGGCGTGCAGCCTTGTTATGGCGAAAGTCATTATTCTGGCGACATTACCTGAGCATTAGGTTGTTGACGTTGGTACGGTCTTGGAACCATGGAAAACTTGGAAGAAAGCTTTCGTGAAAGATTAGGGAGTTAGCTCAGCGCAACGAAATGTTTGAAAACGAAAGTTTTAAGTTCATTTTCGTGTCTTCCATAAGCATTCCTTACCAGTGTTCCCCCAGAAATTCAATTTTCAACTTAATTCCCTGACTTTTCCAGGTTTAATCAAATGTCCTGACAATTAAAAATGCGAAAATATGCCAATCGTTTATAATATCGTATATCGTACATAATATCGCTTATAAACATGAGGTAAACACAAATTTTAATAAGGAACCAGCAATAGAGCGCTTATTAAATCTCTATATATAAAAAAACAACCTGACTGACTGACTGATAGACAATCGTTTATAAACATGAGGTGGACACAAATTTCAATAAGGAATTAGCAATAGAGCAATATATTCTATTTTACTAAAAACTCACGAATTTAGATAAGTTTTTCCAAATTTACAATTTCATTGTTGATCTATTCCACAGAATCTTAATGCTAAATTTCCCTGACTTTTTTCAAATAAAGCAATTTTCCCACCGAAATTGGTGGTCTGTGGTTCACTCTCTGATGGTTAAATTTTCAATGTAATAAATGACAAAAACGGATTATAAATGTATTATTTACGCAACAATCTGTTTTCAAGATTAGAAGGGACATGTGGGGAGATGGGGGGGACAACGGTTAACAAAAACAAGGACAAGCAGGGGATCAATAGCTTTGAAAATTTCATGACTAGACTTCCTTGGGCTGAATTTCAATTCATGACTTTTCCATGACGTCCAAGATCAGCAGACAACCATTTCTTAGCACGTTCTGGTTTTGTTCCAATACTACAACAGGGTTCATAAGAAATTCAATTTTCAACATTCCCTAAGTTTTTCCTGACTTATCCAAGTTTAAGAAAAACATCCCTGGCCGTCACACATGAGAAAATATGACATTTGTCATTGTAAAAAATGCTTATGAATTGTTCATTGTTTATGAGGTTAACGCAAATTTCAAAGGGAACCAGCAATGGAGCACATTAATAAAAATCTTCAAATGTAGATTAGTTTTCCTTTTTGAATTTACAACTTCTTTACTGATCTGTTCCACAGAATTGCTTGCTTCAATTGACAGCTTGAGTTTCTTGACTTCTGTGTCAAGAAATTTATTAAATTTTCCTGACTTTTATAAAATGAATAAATCATCCCTGACATTTCCAAGACTTTCCAACTCCAACTTTTCCAGGTTTTCTAGGTTATCCAGATCTGGGGGAACACTGTATGAGGAGGAAGCCCATTTTTGCTACAGCTCATCCTCACCACATCCTGATGAGATGCGCCTCATATGCAAAATTTCGAAAACTTTATTTCAAATCACGCATTTTCGCCAACAAGTTTAGCAGTTTGGGGAAGTTGAATGTCCGCCAGGCACCTTTTAGTCCGATTCGAGTGGGAGATTGGCGGCCCACGGTCCATTTGCACCCTCTGGCCGCGATAGGCTTCTGCTCGATGGCAGATTTCGATGAATTTTATGCTCAATAAAAATGCCCTTAAAAGCCCATAAGGCTAATGCACTCCGGGCTAATCGCGGGTCCACATCCTCTCCTGCGACGTTTCCCAGCACTCACATCTTTTCCCCCGACCCATTTGACGCCAGAAAAACACCTTTTTATAGGCGAGCGAAAAAAAAATTGGCCACTTTTTGCATAATCCACTTGCCCAAATTTTAATCAAGTGGAAAAGGCGAAAGTGGCACGATGTTAATTGCCCTTCAATTTCCATCGAATGTTGGAAAACGGCGAGGAAACAATGGGAAAACAGGCTTGCAGTTTGCAATTGTTTCCATCCTTTATCGGACCAAATAGTTTGCAGACAAGTTTTACGAGGCCAGCATATGATGTTAGGAAGACTGTCTAGACTCCCGAAGATGATACCGGGATCCATCTGATCCACATTTATTATCCACAGTCATTTTGCTCAGTGCAAAATCTGTTATAATTAATCGCACTGGGACTATTTTCCTGATAACGCTCTCAAAAATGATTTTCTCATGCTTGTTTTCTATCATCTTATCTCGAACACGTCTTTAATCTGCAACTTTAAGGGGCTTATCACCCGCCATGATAAGAACACAACGAACAGCTTGATAGTTGTTCAATTAAACGATGTGCTATTAAACGAAGTAGTATAACATTCGAACAATTTGTCACCGAAGAAATTCGTGTTTGGTTCAAGGTTTGGAACAAGTTTTTACTGTTTGCTAATTTACATTTAAAAACAATAACATGGCAACAGCACAAAACCCGCAGAAAATGGAGCATTGCTTCACTTTCTTTTAATATAACCAGACAATTTTTAACCTAAATGTGAGCTAAATAATCCATCATTTATTGCAGACACGTTATATTGACAACATGCACATAGCATTCAACACCTCGAGATTCAAAGTAGCATCACTTAAAACTTGTTGAGAACCCTAAGTTTGTAGCTGAATTTGAAAAAGCTTTACAGTATAGCTTGCTTGTAAGATTGATTTCAAACAGTATGCTCTACCATGTGACAAGGAATACCACGAACTAAAAATTGAATTTACAGATTGCATCATCTTGCAGTGTTAATTGGGGAAGTATTTTCAGCATGGTGCACATATACACAGGTTCAATAGCTGTACATTATGCTGAGTTTTGCAGATTAACCACAGCAAGCAAGTTGTCCAAGAATTTTCAACACTTCATTTGTAGAAAGCTAGCTCCTTTTTTTGCCGACTGCCAGGAGTTTTCAATTTGGGCAACTTGACAAAAAGATGTAAACACAAATTCCATGCAAGTACTTTTTATTCTCCAGCTTCTGAATGCTGATGAAGCAGAAGCAGAGTGTATTATCA
>JAQFYZ010003817.1:0-12525 GCA_034695085.1 Cylindroiulus punctatus | reverse complement strand
TTAGGGAAAATTTTTGTTTGGGACCAAGTCCCATTTCCAAGTCTCTGGAAGCTCTGCTATTATCTTAACGTGCTGTAGACTCTAAGTGAAGACCCTGTCTCCTTAAATTTACAACAATTTTATCCTCCGTGTCAAACAAAACATTGAAACTTTCTGTGTCTAGTTCCCGCTTTCATTGCAGTCTTCGCCTTGCCACCTTCTAATGTTTCAACATGTCATGCCAATGGATGATATTAGAAGCTGAAATCGTTGTGTGAGTTTTATTATTACTTGTATTGTTTCCCTCCAGACTAATCGCCACTTTCCACACTGCTGGTATAATTTCCCATTGATTACAGCATTTAATGTGTACTTTTTGAATCAGTAAAACAGGTTGCTCGGAAGTGTCCATTCTCCTCGCTCATCTATAACTGCTGCTCCTCCTAGGCCTGCCTGCTATTGTTCTTAGCATTTCCACTGCACAACATAGTAATCCCCGTCACTTTCTCGGCCAGACTTGGCCGTTGTCACACAGGTGGGATTTAATTTAGTAGCAGAGTGTTTCCAAGGATTTTTTCTTAAGGTTGCTGCCTACCGCCCTGGATTTACTTTCTTACCTTTCCCTGGCATCTTCTGTTTGGGAGTGTGGGATATGTGGAATTGTGGTAAAATTATGAAACTTTAGAAAACGTGGGTAGGCCTGGGTTAGGGCCACCCAAAAAAGCACCGCGTTTTTGGGTCAAAAGGTCAGTGACCTTCTCCCCTCCCGGACACAGACAATGGTCGTTTGACATCACGATGTGCGTCAGACACTAGAACAATAGGACGACGTCACATGGACGTCAGAACATGCGTCACGGTCCCGGAAATTAGGGATTTGAAAAACAATAGGGCTGCTGCTATAAAAGCAGCAGCCAAGGAGAAAAAGATCATTCCTTACCTGGGAGAGTGGACGGGCGTCCCCCTGCCCAAATTTGTGATAAAAATCAGCAAATTTTCGCCGCTGGTTCTGGCCACGTGTCTGCCGAACTCGCTCGTCGTTTTTCGACACATGCCTGCCAAGTTGCCAAGTGGCTGCTCGGGAGAGCTGGACCGCCGCCTTGCTCGTTACAACCACCGCCTGGATGCGCGATTGGACTTGCACGCTTGCTGCCGCCCTTGCTGTACTTGCTGCAGCCGCCTGACTCGCTCACACCTCCACCCGTGATGAGACCGCCGCTGCCGACTTCGATCGCCCTGCCTGCCGCCATGCTTGCACCACGTGCCCCGCTTGCCGCCGAACTCGACCGCTCTCGCGCACACAAGTCCGCCGCCCTTCGCCACCTGCATCCTGGGGTGACCGCGTGCTAGCCTCTCGCTCGCCGTGCCTGCCCCTCAGCTTCGCAGTTGGTACCACGTGCTTGCTGCTGTTTTCCGCTCGTTGCCGCGTGCATGCCGCGTGCATGGTCGGTCTTTTGCCGCTCGCCTGCCTCAAGTGCCCCGGACTGCCGCACCGTGTTTGCCCCTCACCGCCTACTGCGTGCCTGATGCCTGTCGCAAGCCCCGCATGTCTGCCACTCGTGTTTCTGCTGCAGATACCGTTCGCTGTTGCTGACCACTGACCAACAGTTGCCCGGACTCAAGTAATTAAGGAAAAATGCCGTATCGTAAGAGATTTTGTTTTGTATTGATTGGTAATTGTCATTCTGGTTAATTCGTGTAGAAATAGGATTGAGTGCTTATTTTTCTTTGAAGTGTTAGCGGATTAGGGCGACGATTAGCGGCACATGTATCCCCTCTTAAGGGGTGTTAGTGGTCACCAGGCCAAATCGTCACCAGGCGGAACAGGGTTAGATATGTACAATTGTTAGGCTTTTCAGGATATAGAATTTAACGAAATTTGCAAAGTGTAATTTGAAAGTTGTTTGGGAATTTGGAAATGGTAATAAAAAGGGAAATCACTCAATTTCAACGTGTGGAGCAAATTTTTGATGTTCCTTATTAAGTCCTAATTGATTTCCTGGCCGCTCTAGGCGACTCCTGTTAGGGGACAGGCCTGTACTTAGTGAAGACTAACCTAACATTAAATAAAAACACCCCATCCACAATGGCGCAGTCGACAGCATCTGCTTTTGAATTAAATTAAAATTTAAATTGAGCACCGTTGAAGTTGAGTGGAGTGGGGTAATCCAATTTGAAGTTCCTTTCCAAATTCATTATGTCTTCACCCCCCGAGGAATAGGAAATGGCTCCCTCCCCCATGTCTTTTGCAGCCTTGGTGCCCAAATTTTCGGGAGACGACAGTTTGAAAATAAAAGACTTCTGGAAACAGTTCCAGACAGCCAGTAGCTTGGCTAAATGGACCGTGCCTATGGCAGTAGCCATTCTAAGGATGAAAATTGTGTGGGAGGCTGCCAAATATTGGATGAACAGCCCTGAATTTATGCAGGAAACCTCTTTAGAGGATATTAGAGTGGCTACTCTGAAATATTTTAAGCCCTCCTTACCCTTAAATCTGAGAATACTGGCCTTCCAGACCCTGAAGCAGGGACCCAATGAAAAGGTTCAGACTTTTGGAGGCAGGCTCCAGAAGCAAGCTGTGGAATTATTTACTCAGAATCCCACTGAGAGGGTGCAGGAGCAAATTCTGGGGCAATTTAAGGCTGGGTTGTGTATTGAGCTTCGGGCTCATGTATTGAGCCAGAACCCTAAAACCCTGAAGGAAGCCATAGCCGAAGCCGAACTATGGGAGTCAAGTGCCCCCCTTTTAGAGACGGGAAAAGAGAAGGGTAAGGTATCCCTAATGGCTGCTCAACCTGATGAGTCCCCAGCGATAGCTATTTCAGCCAAGCATATAGAGGCCCTCACTAAGCCCAAGCCCAGTAAAGAGGAGAGTACGAGAGAGCAACGCCCCCCTCCAGTTATGAGTCAGGAACCCATGCCCTACTCAGGGGACATGGACCTAAGGGCCCAACAATATAATAGAAACCCCTGCCAGTTATGTAGCAAAAGTAACCATATAGCTGCCCAGTGTTACAATAGATACAATGGTGCCCCTTCCTACCCGTCATACCCTCGGACGACCTCGCAGTACCTGCTTCCCTGGAACCTTCCCCCTCAACCAAGGCCTAGTCAGGGACACCCACTGCCTCAGAACCAGGGAATGGGAGTCCCTCCCACCTGTTACAGATGCCACCAACCTGGACATTTTGCGAGGGATTGCCAGACCGGTAGTAACCCCTGGCAAACTCAGTTTTTAAACTGACCCGACAATCGAGTGGTGCCCTCCCAACTCATGGAGCCGTATTGAATGAAGGGGGATCGGAGATGGTCTTCAAGGATATAAGGAAATTGGCCGAGGAAATAAACTGTTTCACTCCCTATTACCAGGTGACCATTTTTGATGAACCGGCGTACATGGTGTACGATTCAGGTGCGACGGACACTTTATTATGCCCGGAATTCTTGCAGATGATTCCCTCTGCCAAGATAAATAGAGCCACCCGCCCAGATGTAATAAATGAGTATACTTTGTCCGGGGAAACCATAGTTTTAGCTGAACGTATAAGTCTAACTATGAAAATAGGGTCTAACAACTACGATCTTAACAACAATGTTCATCAGTCCTGTTCCCTTACCCGAAGCATGTGATGTCTTGCTGGGACAAGACCACATTCATTTACTGAATTTGGGATACTTCCCCGAGCGGAATGAAGTGAAATCCCCAACGTTCCCTATAGCATTGGTTGCCCTAAACCAGACTGTACGGGAAAGGTCCCCGGGGTTCGTATTTCAGGACAAACAGGTAAACCACATGATTAAAGGTGTATCACAAGGTAAACCTGAAGAGCCAGAATCAGAGCACGGTCATTTCCTTTAAGTGGAACAGAGAATAAACATGGGACATTTAGAGGCAAGAATACAAACCAAAGTAAGACAGTTGATACAGG
Organism: Cylindroiulus punctatus; assembly: GCA_034695085.1. Lineage (NCBI taxonomy): Eukaryota > Metazoa > Arthropoda > Diplopoda > Julida > Julidae > Cylindroiulus > Cylindroiulus punctatus. Next base: position 8,617 of record JAQFYZ010003817.1, on the reverse strand, counting down.
AATATCACCAAACTTTTGCCCTATCCAAAACGGAATTGACCCCCACTCCCATTATTACCCATAAAATTGAGTTAGTAGATTCCGTTCCCGTGTTTAAGCGACCCTATAAACTACCCTGAGCCCATGAAGCCGAGATGCAGGAGCAAATCGATGAACTCTTAGAGGCAGGCATGATCCGTCCATCCGCCAGCCCTTATTCCAGCCCATGTCTTTTGGTGCGCCAGCAAGGAAAGAAGCCCCGCCTAGTTATTGACTTTAGAGCTTTAAATGATAAAACGGTGGGCGACCGATATCCCCTCCCCAACATTAAGAAACTACTGGAGCGCATTGGGAATGCAAAGATTTTCTCCGTTATAGACTTTTCTTGCTCATTTTATCAGGTCCCCATGCAGGAAGAAGATCAGTACAAAACTGCATTTTCCACTCCTTTCGGACACTATGAGTTCACCCGGTCACCCGTGGGGTTGAAGACTTCCCCCAATAACTTCCAGCGCATTCTGGATATTGTCCTCGAAGGATTATTGAGAAGGTCCTGTACGGGTTTTATAGATGACGTATTGGTGTTCAGTGACTCTGAGGAGCACGTGGAACATTTAAAAGAAGTGTTGGAACGGTTTAAGGGAGCTGCATTGAAAGTAAACCCGGATAACTGTGAGCTATTTCAGCACACTGTGAAATACCTCGGCCATATCATCTCGGAAGGCGAGATCCGTCCCCTTCAGAACAAAACTGACGCGGTCAAAGATTTCCCCCGCCCCACTACTGTAAAGGAAGTCCAGTCCTTTTTGGGTTTAGCTGGTTATTATCGGCGGCACATTACAAAATTTGCAGATTTAGCCCACCCCCTTAGCAATCTAACAAAAAAAGATGTAGCTTTTATGTGGAATGACAAATGTGAAAGGGGTTTTCAGGCTTTAAAGGACAGCCTTACCAGTGAACCAGTGCTCCAATTAGCTGATTGGACAAAATCCATCTTTTTAACTACCGATGCTAGCAATCTGGATGTAGGAGCAGTGTTAGAACAAGAACACGGAGGAAAAAGATTACCGGTAGTCTATGCGAGTAGGAAATTGAAACCTTCCGAAGCAAAGTACTAAACTACTCAGAAGAAAGCCTTAGCTTGTGTATTTGGGGTGGAACACTTCAAATATTACCTAATAAGTAATAAATTTACCTTGATCACGGACCATGCCCCCCTTCGGTATATGATGACAACACGTCACCACAACGCGATGATTTTACGATGGGCCCTTAAGCTACAAACCTACGACTTTAAAGTAGTTTATATGCCTGGGGTAAAAAATCGAGCCGATGCCCTGTCACGCATCTCCCTGAACCCCAACCCAGATGAAGAGGAACCTCAGTCCTATGTTCAGCAACCCTTTAGATTAGGAAATTTAGAAGAAACCGCAGAAGAGCTGCCTCCTAAACAAGTATTGATCTCTTCCAGTAAGGCCCCCGAACCTTTAAAACCCCTCCCTACTAATCAAGAGCCCTGCCCGGAAATGGTGAACTTGGATTTAGTTCAGTCCAGCCAGCTCCAGGATCCTAAGTTAAGCAAGATTATTTCCCACCTGCGGTTGAATACTGGCCCCGAGTGTAGTAACCTCCTGAACCAAGGATACTTTTTAAGGTCCCCCTCGCAACTCTGGAAGAGTGTTAAATCCACCTGCCCGGGACGCAAGGAAGAATGGGTGAAACGAGTGGTATTACCAGACTCCCTGAAGGAACATGTGTTATATCACTGCCATGATTCCAAGGTAGCTGGACACATGGGATTGGAAAAAACTCTAGATCGGATAAAACAACATTACATTTGGGAAAGAATTCGCCATGAAGTGGAATCCTATTGTAAATCGTGTGTATCCTGCAATCAAAAAAGCAAGCCAAGCCAACGGGCCCCTGTGCAGGCCATGCCCCCTGTTACTAGACCATTTGAACGCCTTGCCCTAGGAATATTAGGTCCCCTCCCCATTTCCCATGAAGGAAATAAATTTATAGCTGTATTCACTGACTACCTTACCAAAAATGTCGAGGCTTTCGCTATTCCCGACTATTCCTGAACGGAGTGATTTCTCGTCACGGTTTATGTGAATCTCTCCTCACAGACCGAGGTAGTAATTTTACCTCCACGCTGTTTCAGGAGCTTTGCCAGAAGCTAGGAGTTACAAAATTTTTCACCTCTGCGTACCATCCCCAGAGCGATGATCAAGTGGAACGGTTTAACGGTACAATTGCCAAAATGTTGTCCCACTATGTAAACCAGCGGCAAAATGATTGGGATGAACAACTCCCCCTACTTTTATTAGCTTATCGTACCTCCCTTCATAATTCAATCAAGGAAACCCCCTTTTATTTAACGTATGGTAGATGCAAATTTACCCATTTCATTGTTAGAATCCCCCCAGATTACCCTTGTACAATGAAAATTTCAAGGAAGTTTTAACGCGTAGGATGCAATTGGCTTTTGAGACAGCAACAGAGACCCTGCAGGAACAGTTGAGTAAATATCGGGATTACAGGAATAAAAATGCAAAGGAGAAGGGTATTAAGGAAGGAGACCTAGTGTTTCTATTCACCCCCAAGTAAAAGCTGGGCGAACCAAGAAATTGAGTAGGTTGAGTACCGGACCGTACCGGGTTTTACGGAAGAGCGGGCCTGTGAACTTCGAGGTACAGAATACCTTGAAGGTAAAGGATGTACAGTTTGTCCATATGGATCGTTTAAAGCGTTATGTCCCCAGAAAGCCATTTGTGTACCAGGATCGAGTTGAGGACCCCCAAATTCCAAAGGAAACACCCCTAGGGAAGACCCCTCCAAGAAGGAAAATCCCCTACCTAAAACCAAGAAACCAGTAGTCCCAGTGGACGATTCAGATAGCGAAGAGGAGAACATTTTGCAGGATACCCCCACTTTTATTGCCCCAGGCCCCAAAATTTACCCCTCTTAATGGCAGTTCCAGTGCCCAGGCCAGCTGGCAATTCCAGGTATGTGCTACGCCCGCGTACCGGTATAAATTATAGGGACATGGCCCACAGAAGAAATAGTTATAGAGATCATGTGCACCCTTCTCGTTCCCCCCCCCCCTGGAAAATCTATCCGAATCCGTGACCAGGCTGCTCACATTCAAGGAGTTGGGGAGTATTTTGGAACCTCAACCTCCACCTCATCCCCAAATGGATTAACCAAAGAGACTAACGTTTTGATGAATCAGGACGATGCTTCCGCATCTGAAGAGATTCCCATGTCGCAAGGAACCCCCAATAGTAAAACTGAAAGGGCAGAAGAAACTGAAAGGGTTGACAAGCCAGAAAGGGTCTCCGATCCCCAGTTGGTAGATTCTGGAAGCGCACGACTCCCTTCCGGGTGACCAGAATCCCAACTGCCCGAGTCCGATGGAGCTCGACAGCCCCTCCAAAATGAGTCACCGGACTCAGGATCGGAACCTCCCGAGGTAGCCCCCCTCTCATTTTGGCAGAAATCAGTGACCCAACCCCGATTTCAGAAGTAAATGACCCTCCCCAAGTGTTGAAATCAATGACCCTCCTCCAAGTTCGGAACCTGCTTCAGGGTGGTTTAACTTCTTTTCCCGGGTCCAAGGAAGGTTGAATAAAAAAAGTCAGAAGAGAAAACAAAGAAAGTAAATTGCTCAGTCCATACCTCCTTGGGTACGTGGGACATGATGAAATTTGCATCATGATGAAAGCTTGATGAAAAATACATCTAAACTCACCAATGACTGGTTGATGAAATACTTTTTAACCATCGATCACATTAACTCAGTCAAATCTTTTAGCATGAATTTATCCCCCACCGCGTTTCGTCCACGTGCATGAAATCATCAGGGGGATAACACTAAAACAATTAACGTTCTCCAAGGTATTTTTGAACACCACAACGTTGCTTTTGTGGTGGCGCCCCCTTGCGGGCGGCGTCAGAAACCAAAGAATTTAGGCTAAAATGATGCATTACAGAAGGCTAAATAAAGGCCAAACACCACACATTTTCCCCATCAAATTCTCGTTCCACCTCTGTATATATTCAGAAAAAAATTTTTAAACATCAAAACTCACCCATGACTGGTAGTAGAAATACCTTTTTAACCATCGATCACATTAACTTAGTAAAATCTTTTAGCAAGAATTTATCCCTGATGCGTTTCGTCCATGTGCATGGACTCATCAGGGGGATAACACTAAAAAAATTAACGTTCTCCAATGTATTTTTGAACACCCCCATATGAAAAAGTTTGTGCAGAATTCTGCACATTCTTCAGAATTTTTTTTGCATAAACCTATGCGGAATTCTGCAGAAAATTGATCAGTTATTCTGCAGAAAATATCCTGCAGAAACTTTCTGCAGAATATAATGTGCAGAAATATTTGTGCAGAAGATTTTCTAAATCGAACTTAAATCGAACCTGCATTAAATTTACACAGTCACTGAAATGCACGAATGAGGACGCCATTGTTGAAGCAATTCCGCCTGTGCCGCCCGAAAGAGGGCGCCACTGGAAACATGACGTTTCAGTGGCACTTTGGACGTTTTGAGAACGTTGTTATCCATCTGATGAGTCCATAGCACGTGGACGAAACGCGTCGTGGATAATTCGTGCATTTCAGTGACTGTGTAAAAGGGAATTGATGGAAGTAAATGTTTGAAATAACCAGTCAAGTTGGTGAGTTGGAATAACTTTTAGTAAATTTAATGCAGGTTCGATTTGAATGGCAAATGAGCACATTAATTTGGCCAAAATGAGGACGCCATTGTTGAAGCAAATCCGCTTGTGCCGCCCGAAAGGGGGCGCCACTGGAAACATGACGTTTCAGTGGCACTTTGGACGTTTTGAGAACGTTGTTATCCACCTTAAAGGGCCACAAAACTCATAATCTTGCTTCTCATTTTTGAAAATTTTCCGGGGGAGGGCCCCCGTACCCCCCTCTCCTGTGAGGGGTATTCCATACCCCCCAAACCCCCCGGTGGGCCTGTCGCCTAATCACCCCCTTGCCTTCACTGCCTGGGGGCTTCAAGTTGGCGCTGCTGATTGAGACCGGTGACCCCCCCCCCTTTCATACAATTCTGGATCCGCCCCTGTCCATGCATGTGGATGAAACGCGTCGGGGATAAATTCGTGCTAAAAGATTCGACTGAGTGAATGTGATCGATGGTTAAAAAGCATTTCTACTACCAGTCATGGGTGAGTTTCGATGTTTAAAATTTTTTTTCTAAATATATACAGAGTTGGAACGAGAATTTGATGGGAAATATGGATGGTGTTTGGCCTTGCTTTAGCCTTCTGTAATGCTCTATTTTAACCTAAATTCTTTGGTTTCTGATGCCGCCCAAAGAAGGCGCCACCACAAAAGCGACGTTGTGGTGTTCAAAACTACGTTGGAGAACGTTAATTTTTTTAGTGTTATCTCCCTGATGAGTCCATGCACGTGGACGAAATATGTCGGGGTTAAATTCGTGCTAAAAGATTCGGCTGAGTTAATGTGATCGATGGTTAAAAAGTATTTCTACTACCAGTTATGGGTGAGTTTTGATGTTTAAAAAACAAATTTTAAAAATACGACTTTGGAAACCTCTTTAAAATCAAACCCAGGAGTTCGCTCTTCGAATAAAGATGATGAGCATCAATTATAAATATGTTAAATCCTTGCATGAAAATAACAACAGTGCAGTCAATGCATTAATAAACAGCAACAAGCAAACTGGCGTTTGCGAAATAGAAACTGCGAATTTGCTAAATTTGCAATTTAAAAGTGTCTTACAGTGGAAGACGAAACTCTGACGGCAGAAATTTTTATGCTGACAGACAAATTAATGCCCAAAATTTTAGTTAGTTGCAATAACGTACGCAATCTTCTTTTGACTTTAGATTCCAACAAATCGCAAGGACCAAAAAAAAATAACACCCAGAGTCCTAAAAGAATTATCCAACAAAATAAGCCCATTTCTAACGGACTTATTTCAACATTCACTGGAGTCCGGAACAGTTCCAAAGGAGTGGAAAGATGCAAGCATCTGCACAATCTTTAAATCTGGTTCGGAATTGGATCCAGCAAATTATCGTCCTGTCCCTTACATCCGTAGTTTGTAAGGTTTTAGAACACATCAGCTATACGAACGTGATGCAGCATTTAAACAGCCAAGCGTTAATCAAGGACACACAACATGGGTTCAGAAGGGGTCGATCCTGCGAAACACAGTTGGCCTTATTTGCACACGACATACAATCGAAATTAGATTTAGGAAAAGAGATGGATACTGTTTTCATCGACTTTGCAAAAAGCATTTGATACGGTGCCTCACTTACAATTATTAAAAAAATTAAAAACTTTTGGTATACATGACCACGCATTATTGTTGATTAAATCTTTTTTGTCAAACTGCAGGTTAAAAGTAGTCATAAATGGTAAAGATTCAGGCTGGGTGGACGTGCGATCTGGGGTACCACAAGGCAGTGTCTTAGGACCACTTCTGTTCCTGTTGTTTGTTAATGATCTTTATAACAATCTTTTGTGTAACTCCTTGTTATATGACAAAGTAAGAGTCGAGGAACCATTTCGATTACAAAGGGACCTCGACATCTTATCCGAATATTGTAAAACATGACAGCTAAAGCTTAATGATTAGAAGTGTCTGGTTATTCGGTTTTCTCGAAAAAAAAGGACGAAAACTGTACCAGGCTACCATCTAATGGAAATCGCTTTAAAAGTTTTTTCTTTTAAAGAGCATTAAGTAGCTAGGGATCATCATGACAGACGATATGTGCTGGAGTACTTACATTTACAAAATTACCGGTATGGCAAATCAATGCCTTAGATTTGTCCAGCAAATATTTCGAAACTGTCCGACCTTAGTAGAGCATTGCTCTACGATTTGGAATCCTTACTGGGTGGGTCAGGTGCATGTAATTGAAATGGTACAGCGTAGAGCTGCTAGGTTTGTTATGGGTAACTACGAGCGAGACCAGAGCGTTACTCAAATGATCCAAGGTCATAAATAGGATTCGTTACGAGCAAGACGGTAGGCTCAATGCGTGGGACTTTTTGATAAATTTGTTACATCGGGAAATTTTAACTTGATGAAGGGAGTTTTTAAACGAAACCACCGAGGTGGTAGACACTGTGAATTGAACCCACTTATGGAAATGCATGCATGCTCGGATCCATATTACTGGTCCTATTTCTTGCATGCCATCAGACATTAGAATTCTCTTCCAAAGGATAACATAAAGCTACGAGAAATTTATTTTGACAATGAAGGAATTGGTGTCCGCCACAACATGGTGGTACCCTTTGAACTTAACTTGGGTTAATGATCTAGACCCCCCTACCACATGGTACTAAAAATACTGACATTTGGGTACCGAGTTGAATTAAATTGAATTGAATGGTCGGTTACATTAATGCCGACTGGGTTGGTAATGCTGTGGACAGACGAAGCTATACTGGGTACGCATTCTGCTTGGGGGAGCAGCCATCAGCTAAGAGTCCAGGAAGCAACGGACGGTTGCACCCTCTAGCACAGAAGCGGAGTATATGGCCCTCAGCGATGGGGCCAAAGACGCGATATATCTCCGCAGGCTGCTTTCCGGAATCACAGGAGAGGAAAGTGGGAACCCAGTCGTCTTGTTCAATGACAACCAGGGCATCCATAAACTCGCCAGCAATCCGGTTATCCATTCTCGGAGGAAGCACATTGATGTGCGTCACCATTTTGTGCAACGTGTGGACCCATGTGGACGTCGAATACATGGCCACCGCAGATATGCCGGCGGATGTCCTGACGAACAGGAATACATAGACCGGCCCATCTTAAGTGAAGTACGAGATTAGGACTTACACCAAGGATGTAAAGCTAAGGCCTGCAGAGCCGAACTTTGCGCCTCCAGTGCGTGTTACATGACATATCAACAACAATTGATGTCATCACTGAAGCACCAATGAACCTTGCATCGAGGGTGAATATGTTTTCTCAAGTGTACATTGGTTTTATGCATGTGCTGTTGTTGTGGTGTATTTTATGTTGTTTCCACCTTTGTAAGTGTTGGGTCCATATTGCCGTGTGTTTTGGCCATAGGATTCGGGTGGGGGGGTGGCACATGTGGGTGTCATTAGGACATCCACTGAGATATCAAAGTAATTCTAAGTTCATGATTATATGCTAGGCTAGCTCTAAGTGTTAGAGAAAGGATTTTACGGTGCCACCCGATTTTGTTCTGTGCGGACCATCGTTGTTTCAAGTTGCAGTATTATTTTTCCCCCACAGTTGAAAACATGCAAATCGAATAAATGGTTCCTTTTTGGCAGGCCTACTTCTAGTTTGCAGGTTCAAACAAACCCCGTTTCTGGCCCAACCGGAAGCCTAAGGCCAGAAGGAGCAAGTCCATCATGATGGCTATCAGGATGCGCACATGGTGATGTAATCACCATGGACGCAATTTTCAGCAAGTTATGAATTTTAGAATAACTGCTCCTGGGATTTATAGCCCAAAGGCGCCTGAGCGTCCTGTGGACGGGGTGTTTTAATTTATGTTAGGTTGGTCTGCACTAAGTACAGGCCCGTCCCCTAACAGGAGTCGCCTAGAGCGGCCAGGAAATCAATTAGG
>JAQFYZ010003816.1:0-12526 GCA_034695085.1 Cylindroiulus punctatus | reverse complement strand
AAAATCCTTTCTTAGTAGGGGGTTTTGGCACCCAAGGAAGGTCCATGCCAAATTTCAAGGTTCTAGCCCTTACGGTTCGGGCTCGGCGTTGATGAGTGAGTGAGTGAGTGAGGACAATCAATTTTATATATTATAGAAAATGAGGCTAAATTGAGAGCTAGGTTGTTTAAGGAAAATGTATATATTCACAATCACCCAAAGGCGATCAATTAAGCAGTTCATAGAGGGGCCATTCCTTGTATGTATACAGAGCTTTTTAAGAGCGAGCAAAATAACAAGTTAAGAAAAAATAATTTTAATACTTACCGTAAGCCATTTGGGCAGGTTGAGACATCGAGGAGAGGGGGCAGAAGGGTATCCCCTTTGACGTATCATAATAACATGCAAGTTACTAGTAATGATGTCAGAAATAGGCATGGGGGCTCTGCCACTCCTGATCAGAATCATAACGTAGTGGAAAACCTTTGTGGTGCTGTTGGTAGGGTTGCCCTTGGGGAAAATAATAAAATCATGAGTAATGTTGGGGCAATCGGTGATACCCCAGGTCGGTGGAATCTTTCTCCTGCATTCCCCTTTCCACCGCCGCCGGTAGCGTTTTCCCACTGACCCCCTCTGCCGCCTTTTTTGGGAGTGAACAAAAATTTGACTTTAAATCAAGTGCACTCTTCTTGTGAAAGTGTGCCTTGCACTTGCACCCCACAGTTGTACACGGGTCGTCAGCTGGAAACTCCTACCAAAAATAAGCTAAAAGAAATAAAGTCCCAAAGACAGTTTGCCTTCACAAAGTTTTTATTGGTCCCTTCCCCCTCAACATCACAACTTAAAATATTTCTAAAACCCACATTTCCTCAAACCCCCAAAATATTCCAAATTCCCAAACCCAAAGTCAAATAACATTTCGAAAACCCCAAAACAATCCCTCAAAAAAAAGAAAATGGGGGGAAAGTCCCTAATAGCTTATGAAAGTTGTCCTACCTTTAATTCATCCATCAAAGTCAACATCATCCGTTTCGTCCTCATCCTGCTGCCCAATCTCATGTTTCTTTTCCCCAAAAATTTTGTAATTTTCTCTGACTTAATTTAAACCCGAACAAAAATAGTCCAAAAAGATTGCGTGCGGTTCCGCTCGGTATGAGAGCGTCCGCTCCCACAAGAGTTCAACCCAAGTCTGCCGAATAACGAGACCCACGCGTGATGTCATTTTTCGTCGAGGTTCCCTCGCCTATGTGCGGCGCGAGGGTGACCGCGGTTCTTTCGCGTGCGCATAAACACGCGGCTCTGGTTTCTCCGCGGCGCATCGCGGTCCTAGGTTGACCTCGCTGTTTAAAAATAACCATCCCGAGTGACCGTGGCGTCACGACCAAGGTCGACCTTGGGCACCAGCGCAGAGTCCTCAAAATGACTAAATCCCTGGGTTTACATCTTTACAGTTTGAAACGGGCATAATCAGGTGGAGCAGGGAAAACTGTGCTTAGGGACCTCAAACTCGAGGGTCCTAGGCCCTTTGGGGCCCTAGAAACCCACTTACCAAGTTTGGCCACCAGGGGCGCCACTTACTTCCTCTGCTCCACTTTATAATGATGTCATCTGATGACATCATTTGGCTAGTAGGGACCGAGGGGTTCAGGGGGGGGGCAATTAGGGTGTTGTTTTTCTCCTCCGGTTCCCACGCTGGTTTGGCTTTTTACGACCGTCCATCGGTCGCGGCCATAAAAAAGGTTCATCGGTGGTCGGATGTTTTTCTGACCCCGTGACCCCAGGCCCCCCAGGCTGCAGTTGATCTCGCCCGGGGACGACTTCAGTCTCCGGGTGCCATAGTGTTTTCTGACATCATAGCTATACCGCACATTTTTACAGTCCAGGTGGTGGGGGGGGGGGACAAAACCCCACCATTTATGTTTGCCACCCGGGACTTCCACAGGCGGTGCTTCTGGGTAGCCACCCCCATTCCGGTAGCAGCCCTTCATGCTGCCCTGGAGGCTATATGGGCACTCGGCCCCCAAACCGTGGCATTGCCCAACATATGGTGTACCTTTTACGCCACCCTCCGGGTGACGCAGATTTCAGGGTACGTCATAGACACCTAGGGGTGCCCCCCTGCCTTTCCGGACTGACCCCTCCTTGATGCCGACTCGGACCCCTATTGGATACTCAATTGATACCGGAATATTACTTCATGCTTCAAGGTAAGTAATTCTGGTTTCTAACAGTGTCATGATGTTTGATTGATGTGTGTCCCCTATTTGTATTGCTTTCATGACTGCACATTGTGCATTTACTGCAAGTATGTACCCCTAGAGATATGCAATTGATGATATGTGATGTGTCGAGCAGTGCGCTATAAGGTGATGTAGGCGTTTGCTGTGATTGTTGCTCGGGGTATACACCTCATGCATATGAAAGCTGGTCTTGTATTTTTTACATGTGAAATGTTGACGGAGGCTTGTCCCTCGGATGTATTGAAAAGTAGCTGTCCACAGCCACCCTTTGTAAGTGTTATTTTTATAAGTTATTGTTGGAAGCCAAAAAGGTACTTACCCAAAGGAGGGGTCCGAACAGAGGTAGCAGGGGGGAAAGATAAATACGGTGTTTATTGCAGGTTCCATTGTCGGTCGTGGATATCAGGAAATAATCCTTCCAAGGGTAAGAGGGGGAGATGACTAGGGGCAAAGGATGAACCCCTCAACGTGGTTCATCGCCAGCACCCGTTTAAACATCCCCCGGAGGTTAGGGACAGTCAAAACGTGAGGCCCAATGGCCCACAAGGCGATCAATTGTGACCGGAGCAAGCCAAGGGGAATGGGCTCTAACCCACCAGTGAGGAAGGGGATTCACAACATCACGTGGGAGAAGCCCAAGTGATAGATGAGGAACATGGGTGTGGGACCCAGGGTGACCTCGATGTGGAACGGGCCGGCGATAGGAGAAGACATCGCGAAGCACTTGTGGAGAAATCCAGAGCATAAATGATGATTAAGGGAAATAGCCCCGGTATAAATGGGGAATGCTCGGATAACGGGGGAAGGGTGGAAGAGAGCTCCCAAAAACACCAGCGGAGTGACGTAGGAGACCACCCAGACAAACAAGTCTGGGTGGTCAAATGGCCGCAGCTGGGATGTGTTGGCACAAACCCAGGCAGCTCAGTTTGCAAGAGCCGGAAAGCGTTGGTGCGAAAAAGACATAAAATAAAAACATAAAAGAGTAAATCAAGAATAACTCAAAATAACATTGCACCAGAGAAGCCTCCTGGACAAGGAGAACTTTGTCCAGAACCCTGAACCGGAAAAGGAGGGGGAAGAGAAAGGGCCAAGGGTCGTGAAGAAATCCATCCCTATCACCAGGGACGCAGAAAACTGACGCTTCAAAAGAAACAAGTTCAAGCCGAAGACGCCAGGCCGAGACATGCATGAACCGCGTGGGCAGCAGCCCGGGGTCATCCGGGGATCCCAGGACGCAGCAATAATGAAGGGGGAGGGCCTGGATGAGATGTGCGTAGGCACGCAAAGACGAGATAGCTTGGAAATCAAACACGGTTGGGGTGGTGACAAAAGCGAACCACTAAATAAGGACATTTTAGGATTTAAAAAAATGGGAAAAAATAGACGAGAGTTAAGAGAAAATTTAACAGTGGCCAGAATCAGGCTGAGCGGATCAAATGGTGACAGCAAAACCAAAGTACCAGCAATAACGTAATCACCGAGGGACAGTGTCTGTGGAAAACGGAAATGGAGGTATACTGGAAGTGATGTAGCGACCACAGAGCCTGCAGATGGAGCGCAAACTTATCTCCTAGACAGGGAACAAATACTGGACGGTAGGAGATGAATAATATATTGATAGAAATCCTCCCCGGGAGTCAATTAAGTTAGGGACTAACCCCATTTTAAATATAACCTGTAGAAATTGTACATGCGTGAGTCCGACAAAAAAAACCTATTAAATCAAGTATCCAACCAAACTAAAGATCCTGCTTTTCATAACTAGAAGATTAGACCCGTGAACCAAGGGGTGACTAAACCCAATACACCTCTGCGGAGATTGGGCCACGCACTTCACCCCGACAACTTTATGCTACCTGAGCCCCACGGGTCAACAGAGCTACCAAGATGGAAATAGAAAGGGCCGGCAGGTAACATAAATGGTGGCAGCAGTGGGATCTGATTAAAACAGGGAAAATAAATCTCGGTGGGATGAGCTAAAAGTAGAGGAAGTAAAATCGAAACTGGATCAAATAAGTTGCGGTGGATGTTATCGTAATGGGGTTAGCTAGAAATAGGGAAAAGAAAGAGACAGATTGGGATTCCTTGAATTTGAGCGGAACACTAGAATTCTTAGATTAACTTTTAAAACTCAGTGGGAGATGTTCCAGACCTGGGCGAGTAGATGAAATACAAAAATTGATTGTTTTACCTCTTGTGTTGCACGAGACTGTTCTTTTTCAGGCCCAAGATGCTAAAACCGCTGGTCATATGGGAGTAGAAACAGAATAAAACAACACTACTTCTGGAAAGGCATGTCAACAGATGTTGCCAATTATTGTAAATCTTGTGCATCATGTTGTGAAAAGGAATTGGCAGAAACATACGAAGTTAGTCAATTGACGGGTTATACTTGTAAACCTATTTTGAAAGTAAATGTCAACCAAAATTATCCGGTCATTGAAACAAACACAGACTACACTACCCAAATTAATGATGAAATTGAAGTATCCATTGAGGGTACCTACGATCAGCCGACTGAGCTTTTGACCAAAAAATTAATACAAAAACATCATTGTGCAAAGGTAGCATATTTGGATCAAGTTGCAAATGCAATGCGACCCAAATATGGCGAAATTGGGGATGTTCAAGCTTCCATACCTTCGGATACATCTTTTATTTTCGATGACGAAATGATTAAGTGCAACTTTTTCCAAGAAAGACTCGTTTGCAAACATAAAACGAGTTATTTAAGTACGTTAATTCAAAACCATGATCAACATGCACTACCGAGAGCTTGTCATCACCAAAAATTCCAGATTGATGATGCGGGTAAATTAGCCTCAACAGCGATTAATAGCAGTGCTGTGATTGTTTCACTGAATTTAAATTTTTTTCATTGTTCTGTTAATATGGACTTGGTTTGCCCAAAGATTACCAGTATTGGCTCACCTATAGGATGTTATACTTGTGTTACTTTAGCTAGCATTACCATTTAAACGTTTTCCACTTGCATGCCAGGCCTTGTGAAAGTTGATATTGCCGACACACTTATGCATACTCCATCAATCAGCTTGTCACAAAAGGAATCGGAGTATATTATTAAATTTAAGGCAGAAAAGAAATGCTATGAGAACGAAATCTGCCAGAAGACAAAAAACATTAATTCATGCAAAAAACATTCCTTTTGTTTAGAGAAACCTACCATTGCATTGCAACAAACCAACGTAACAGAAACAAGAGCCCTTTCCGGTTAGACTCCCTCACCATCATTGTGGAAGAGAATGTTAAACCCTCTCGGGATTAGCTTGTTGGGCAAAACAATGTTTTGGGTATTAGGGATTGGGTTAATTGTATTGTTTTCTGTGTCTTGCCTTATGAATTTAATAACTAAATTTCGTTAGGATACAACCTAGCCTTTACATCTTATTAGTGTAATATTGTCACCACTTTTGACTACGTCGTTTGATCATTGCTAATTATTTTTGTTTTTACTTACTTTTCTTTGATTATGTGTTTGCTTTCGTTCAATTTTGTTATCTAACACATGCAATGCTTACTAACAAGAAAATAGTTATACTTGATAGCATTTGGGGATTTAGGGAATTAGAAGAGGTCGGGGGGCTTCTAAATTTACAGTATGAAATTTGGGACGTCGGCAGACAGAATCATCCATTTCTGTCTGCGTGTTCAAAAAGGTGCTTTTCAGTTACTCCCTTTTTGAATCCCCCCTCCCTTTTTGGCCACACCACGTGCACCTGGAACACGTGGTGGTTATGGTCAGCTGACAGACCGTCAGCTGACATTTTGTTTTGTTACCCCGGCGCCATCTTGTTTTCCTCACTTGCTGTCTTGATGTCAACCATGACAGATGTGCGCCGGGGACCTTTTGAATCGCAATAAAGTTAAGTTTTCCATGGCCAACCACGGCTCCTCTTGTTAGTTTTCTAACAATACTGACTGAGATGAAATTAGCTTACCTTACTGAACAAGATACTTGGTTGGAAAATTGCATTTCATCTCCTACGGAGTCTCATACAAATTTTCTTTAAAAAGGGTAGAAATGTCACCTGGTGACATAACAAACTGAAAATTAAAAGAAAACAAAAATAAATGAATAAAATCTACAAATTATGTTTCAAAACAATTCCATCAAAACAAGTCCAACCCCTGAAACAAACTGAGAGCCCAGATTCCATGATAATGAGAGCACTTACCTTCAAAGGTTGCTCCCTGCCTCAGGTGATGACGAATGTCATAGGCAACTTAAAAAAGAGAAGGATTAAGTGATTAGCCTAACTTCAAAGATGCCCAGATGCCCCAGACAAGTGGTCCTTGCTAATTGATGGCAAGAGGCCGAAAACTGGCAATTAGCTGGCAATAAAAATTGCCAAGCTATTAAAAAGCCATCAGGATAGCACACAAAAAACATGAACAGCAAAAGTTCAATGCTACCTGAACCTAAAAATTTGTTGGCCAATGGTCATAGAAGGAAGAGTTTGATTGGTGAACTTACCAGGTCCAACCAAGAAAAATATCCACGAAAAATGAATAAAAATTGATGTTTTCCCAACCATCGCACACTGGAAAATCATTCATCAGGACCCGGATCTCTAATGGACACCCTTGCTCTCAGGATTTCCAGGACTTCGATTTTGTAGCTTCTCAGCAAATAAGGCTCTTCAACCCCTAGATTCGTCTACATTGCTGAGAATGCTTAGAGGCTTTGTAAATTATCAGTTATAACAAGCTAAATTTTCTAAAGTGCTTCACCATTTTAAGTAAGTAACAAAAAACCAATTACATCTCAGGCAGGAACTTAACTTAGGCTATGTGTTGTATTGTACCTATGCTAGGGCGGTCAGTTAGTGACCACATGGAGTGTCACCAGGCACGGAGGAGCTCTTAAGCTGATGTCAGGATGTCCTTGCATGGTATTCCAGCTTAGTGTTTTGTAGCTTAACAATCTTTTGAATAAAAAATGCAGTGTCTACTCCACTCATAATTCCAGAGAGAACATTTTTTGCACGGACCAACATTACATATGGTTTTCAACTTGTTTTTTTAGCTTTTTAGCCGTCCAAGTCGGGGAAGGGTGTAATGGTGAGGAGGGGGATTCATAGTACTGCCACCAGACATGCAAGCTCTAAGGTGTTCCCGGGAGGGACAGCCAACGGCTTACGTACAAATCAATACCAGGGTCTTCGGTCCAGGAATATATTGCTGCAGTCAACACCAAGTTGAAAAAAGGCAGTAATCTCGGCCAGCAGACTTGATGGGAGATTTACCCACATATATGTGTCTTAAAAACAGTCACAGCCCAACTGACCGGAATACCCGCCAGGATTAGGGGTATAGAGGTAATGGGTTTTGCGTCCAACTGTGCCGGAGAAGGTCACATTCTTACGGGGTTGTTCCAGAGATATTGACAAAGCAGCTGATCACAGCACTATCGACCTTCACAAATGTTAATCCAAAATGAAGAATATTTATGTGTATGGGGAGAGGGAGATCATATCCCTTACACGGGTTGTGTATGTCAACATATAAGAGGGGATGACATCCTGATTTCCTTAACATCTCAGATAGCGAGCTTACCCATTTAGTAGCTGCCATGCAGGGCCCAATGAAGTGCTTTAAATGTGGTGCTTCAGGACATGTTGCTCATGCTTGCCCTGGACTGGAAAGGAAGGAGCCCCAATCGAAGCCATGCCGGGAGGGCACCCAGGTTGCTCAGGGGGAGTTGGAATTCCCGAGACTTGGGGTGTTGGAAGCTAGTGTAGGGGAGGAATCACAACCCCACCAATCCAGTAATCCTGGCCAACGTAGCAAATAAGGACGTAACTTTCTAGCTTGTTATAGTTGTGGGGAGACAGGCCACTAAGCAAGGGCATGCCTGTGAGTTTACATTTACCTGAGGTCATGCCTGGGATTTACCATTTTATATTAAAGTTTACATTTTACTATATACTGGACCTCTTTCTATGGCAGAACTGACCGGGTCGTGTGTACTTATTTCGAAAGTAATGTTAATAACATACACTGCAATATAGCAATTTTAGAAATCAAAATTACATAAATGGAATGAAGGTGCGTATTAAAAGCTTGTATATAAAACATAAAAAATGTTTAGACATTTAAAAAAGGCTCAAAATTCAGTATTATGGTGTTTTGAGGAAACAACCAAAAGTTCCAGGAGAACAGGTAAGGGATAAGAGGAGGTACATTAACAAATTGGTTCTCAATATCTACATGCCTAGCTATATATGAGATAATTAATGCAAATCATATTTTACATAATGCCACACATTCAACAAGCTGTGTGTTACGCCTAACAAGACAGAATCAACAATGCACAAAAGGCCTGTCTCATGGACATTTTGTCATTAAGATCATCACCAGGTCCACCACCACCCTCTTAATCTATCACCCTATGTTTACCTAGGTGATGCTGGGGATGCCCTTCATCGGGGATGGACAGGTGCTGGTTCCCCTTAACCTGCTGTAAAGTCAGATGTCAGAGTTGTGGGCCAATGGGTCCCATGCTCTGACAGTTGGCAATCTTCGGGCTTTCTTTGAAGGGATCTATGTGATACTGGGAATTCCATGTGAACTCTGGACAATTTTTAGATTTATGTGCCGTGCTCGTGTTACTATTGGATTTTCCAACCAGGTAAGCCCAGCCTTCTGGCTCTTAACATCCTTATGGCATGTAACTGATATAACCAATTACATTTAATACACTTTAAATAAGGAATTTTCCAGGAAACTGCAGAAATTTGATGTTTTTATGCAAAAAAATTTACGCATACGTAATTGTCTGCATAAAACCATATTTTTTATAAATTTCAGCAATTTTGTAAACCAGAATACTTTCTGCAGAATTCTGTACAAGTTTTTCAATGGGATAACTTGAGCCCTCAAATTCACCTGGTCATAACGTAAATAGGAGAGGGAAATTAATCATAAATTGCCTAGATAATAAGTATTAAATTTAAAAGGATTGGTAGGGCAGCATGATGCTCTGTAAAGGAGTACAATGTGGAATACAGCACAACCTCCAAAGTTGACTACCTCCATACATTGACCACATTTTAACTGACCAGACAATTACCACATTAACTAAACAGATTACCTTTATACATGTTGACCAGTACTCTTATGTTGCATACACTTGGACTATGACAATAGTATTTCACTCCATATGTTGACCAGTATAATCTCAACATGTAAGTCATGGTTGATTAAAGTTATCCTGTACACTCCTGAACAGTGGCCTCTTTATAGGTAGAAAAGTATGTTTCAGACTCCATATAAAAAGAAACACTGCAGAATTTTATTCGAGATTTGTGCTGTTGGATAATTGTTTGGATATGCTTTCTATACTAATGTTACAGTTTGGATTATTATTACATGAAGTAAGTGACAGTAAAAGCAACCTTTTATATGTAAACAACATGCTTATGTTGACCAGACTGTGAACAATGCCCTTGATGGTCAACCTGTATTTGAATTCCAGTAAGGCTCTCCTGATGACATCTGGCAAACTTTTGACAATATTTTGGCAAAAAAGCCTTTGCCTGATGGAGTATGTTGATGTTAAGAATGGTGAATTCTGAAGAGGAGGTAGTCCAATAGGGGAAAATTTGCTCTTTTCCTTCCCTTCATCTGGTAAAGTAGTTTACCTGATGGAGTATTTATTGACATGTACAAGGATTGAGTGCAGGTGATATTCAATTGATAACAGTCCTGCAAATTTGCAGTCGAATGTAGTGTTTGTTTTAAGACATCAGGTTGCTTTTTCTTTTGGCAGCAGTTTCGCCAGGAGTGTCTACAATCCCTATGCATAGATGAAGTGTTGCTTCTGTGTAGTGGTCCATGTTGAGGCTCAACCATGTCTGTAACTCAGATGAGTTATTTCAAGGATTTATTTTTTAAAGAAATTGTAAGCTTGGCTTCTAATCTGATAGTGCAGAAACAATGTTGATCATAGTCATTACCTCTAGCTTAGAAAGGGATTTGCCTGCTTGAGCAACCAAGTTATGGATACAATGTATGGTAGAGAGGAGGGCGTGATATCAGTTTGAAAAGACAAAGCATTAACCCTTACAATTTTAAATGCTGTCCAAGCATTTTGCTCACTATATAAGGAATAAGAATGTGGGAATTTGGTGAGAAAGACAATAAGTTTTGAATTTATTACAAGGTGTTACCAATTCAGTATTCCTATTGCAGGCATTATTGCAAGCGGGCAGGATAAAATATATAAGAGAAAATGGTAGTTTACCAAACTCTTCATCTGCTCATAGCTGATTCTGTCATGTTTTGGTCCTAGCAAAGAAGAAAATTGTTGAAGTTGGTATGTACTGTATGTCAGGTGGCCTGCCCAAACACATCAGAAACAGCCTCTGGGAGAGAGGGACTCAAGCCTTCGTAGACATCTAATCCAGTACCTACATGTAGTTGTATACTTAGCAATTATAATTATGATACAATGGTTCTTGAAATCAGAAGTTAAATGACATAGCCAAGGTAGGAGAGTACCCTAGAGAAATATTGTTTGGATGAAACGTTCCTGAATTCTATGAAAAAGCTATTGCGCACATACTGCAGTGTTGCCATCCTTCCAGCATATTGATTATTTAAATGTGTTGCAGAATAAATGACACAAACCCAAATCTATGAAACAAAACTTGGCATGGTCAAAAAATAACTTGCAAAATGTGTGCATCTGCTGTACAAAACCGACAATAAAATTTGGAAATCTAAATTAGAAATACAATGAAACTTTGATTAACCGTCAGCTCAGGACCGTAATGGTTAATCGAACGAATCCAGCACTTTGAAGCATTGATCAATGATCTGGATCAGCAGGTAAGTTATTACATCATTGCTCTTCTTAGTTTATGCACTGATTGTCTGCCCATATCTCAAGGGGCATAATGGCCAAAGTAATGGAGAAGGACTGCCAGAGAAGGGTGTCATCTAGAGAATTCGGCAGGTATCATGATAGAATGTGAAACATGATTAAAATATTTTAACCAGCTATGTGTTGGCTAGTCAAACCGTGTGAAGCTTTTCGGGATGATCTAGCAGCCAAAAAACGAGCAAAAAAGCTGATAGAACCACTGAAGCCGGACACATTTTGGGTGTGCTCAGGATGCTGCGCAATGCCTTGGGAATTGAAGGCCACAATGATTGTGATGCAGGCGTCCACTGAGGCATCTGCTCAAAAGGAAGAGCCACGAGAAGCAGAGATGGCAGATTGGCTTTCTTTCAAAAGGAAGCCATGTGAGGGACGGAGAGGGCAGATTTGCAGTGGGAGGTAGAAGATCTTTGCCAGATGCAGGCAGTGCAACCATCAAAGGAGTCCCAAGAGGCAGAGCTGGCGGAGTTGAAGCAAGAGATCGAGTTATGACAACTTTTGGAGAAATATGCAATGAGTTGCAGCAACCATTAAGTGCAGCAGATGCAAGCTCTTGAATGATGTTCATGTTCAGATATTCATGTTATGATGGCTTTCTTTTCGTTACCTTATTTATTACCTCCAGACAAGGTCTTGCTCTTGTATAAGGATGATTGATTTTATAACATTATTTGTTCAAAGTATGAATGTAAAAGACTTAATATTTTCTAAGGATCCAGTTTCTACTGTACCTTGCATTGTCGTTACAATGGCCAATAGTGCAGTGCTATTCAGCATATCAAATACATTTAACATCATTATGGATAACAATGACCTTTTGGACAAAAGCTTAGAAGATTTTTCTATGGCTGTGGCAGTGGTTTTTTCATCATATTTGGTATATAACATTAAGTATGCCTCCCAGATAAAGGACACAATGAAATTTCTTGAAGCGGTAATTTTTGATGTGCAGGCTGCCACTCAACAGCAGATAAAATTCTGCCAAAAGTGTAATTTTCAATTCTAAAATGTTGTGTTCATGCTTGTTAGTGTTATGATAAATAAATGCACTTAAATTAACTTTATTTTGTGTTATAGGTAGTTAATGTTAAGGGCCACACTAGCCGGAAGTCACACCGCTGAAAAAGCGGTGTGACTTTGGGGACACCCCTGCACTCAATTCAAAATACCTTGTTCGGTAATATCGCGTTAACATATAAATAAAAACGTTTAATTTCTCGCCTACCTTGTACAATGTCTCGTCCACGAGTGACAAGCTTGCTCCGAAATGTCGCGAATTACGCCCTTTATTATTAAACGTTGAAATAAAAACGGGAAAAATTTGTGCTTACGTCATCAAAAAAATGCAGGTATGACCCTGGGGCATAATGTGATGACGTAAGCGCAAATTTTTCCAGTTTTT
>JAQFYZ010003815.1:0-12526 GCA_034695085.1 Cylindroiulus punctatus | reverse complement strand
GCCTTCTTGCGGGACTGTGGGCTCAAGGAGCCAGAGTCCCCTCCGTGGCCTATCTCCGGGCCTTTTTCACTCTGGTTCTCGACATGAACCAGCTGGAGGGCTGTATTGTGGGCCCTCCCAACAAATTGCCCAACTTCCCCCCGTTATTACCACCCCGACAACGACCCTGACCGGCCATCGATCATTCTCTGGAATTTGGATTACAATTAATTGCGCCTATACCGGACAATCAAGGTAAGTGGCCTTCTGGCCATAACACCAGTGTTACCAGCCATTTAGGGATTTTATGTACTTTGAGATAAATCTTGCAATGCATTTTCTCTTGTTTTTGGTGGCACTTACCTTCACCACTTTATGCAGTGAGGATGTGTAATTCCACTGCTCTTCTGTAATAGCATTAACAAAGGGTTTCATTCCCAGTTTGATTTGTGTTAAAATAAATGCTTTTAACAAACTTAAAACGATAATTTTTGTGGTTCTCCAATCCCAATGTATGCCAAATACATTTGCTCAGGAAATTCAGTTTTGGATGGCCGAATTTCCCTTGGATTATGGATGGATTCGAAATGCTGATGAAATTTCCATGCAGCAACAATTCACCAGAGGCAAGTGAACGTTTACAAGGAGCTGAGGTCCATGATTCTATTTGAGGAATTAATTTTCGGAACTGTATTGCTGCCAAGGCATCCTGCCGAATTTTTAAACTGCCCAGCTCCAAAAGCAAAGTGAATAATTTTGATATGCTTAAGTCATTGATCATCCAAGCAGCAGTAGCAGCTAGCTCCATGGAAGAAAATTCTCAACAAATTGTGCTATTTTGCCAACTGCCATCCTGATCTCGATGGTATTCATACCAAGTGTGGTGATTGCAATAGGTATTTCAAAGGACCTGCATGTCTAGATCTGCATAAGGACAATGGTACTTGTGTGCGAATACAAAGATGTAGAGACTGCTCGCTGTATGCTTACTAGAATGTACCGCATAATTGTGGTAAACGTTATTGCAATGGGTGTAAAAAAGACGTGGAACGTAATTATTAGTGTTTTATGCAGAAACCCAAAATTTAGAACGGACGTATTCTAAAATGTAAACCCAAGCCAGATAGACCAGCTGTTTCGGATCAGAGACAAAAGTTTATTGATGACTAAAAAACACCCCTAGTTTACTATTTCGATACTGAGGCAATGCAAGAGACAGGTGTTCACATAGTCAATCTGGTTGTTGTCCAACACGAAGATGGATTCAAAAGTGATGCAGCCGGTGCTGCACGTGATAAATCTTGTGATTAGGTTTTTAACAATCATTTTGGGCAGATAGGCAAACAAATTAGACCAATGACCTTTATTGCGCATTACCTGAAAGGAATCAATGGCTTTGTCGTTTTAGAATATATTTATAAAAACAATTTTTATACCCCCAATGCATCTTTGTAGGCCATTAGCTGATGACCCTTAATATTCCACAACTTGGTATTAAATTTATTGACTCATTTAATTTCCTTACAATGCCTCTTTCACAATTACCCGAAACATTTCAACTGGCCGAACTGCGCAAAGGGTACTTTCCTCATTTATTTAATACAGAAGAAAATCAAAATTATGATGGAGAGATGCCCAACATCTCATTTTACAATCCTGACTTTTTACAGTAACAGGTAGACTTGCATTGGAGAAGTAGCATGCAGAACAGTTGGCAGCTACATTTAATTTTAACATGCAGAGAGAATTGGGAGAGTATTGCATTTCAGATGTGCAGATTTTGCGCGAAGGGTGCCAAAAGTTTAGGCTAGTGTGTAGGGTAATGTTTGTTTTGGACCCTTTCCTGGAATGCATTACTCTTGCATCCTACTGTCAGCTAGTGTATAGGTGTCACTATATGCCAGTTGATAGTACTGCGGTAATCCCAACAGAAGGGTATGGAGGACGTGGGAAACAGTGGTAAGGCACTCAAGTGGTTGAATTGGGTTAGTAGGCACTTTGCAGTTGATGATAAAATACATCATGCAAGAAATGGTGGAAAACTACGTATTATGGAAAAGTTTTTTGCTGATGGATTTCATGAGTCCAGTAACACCATGTACGACTTTCACGGATGTTATTACCACGGCTGTCCAATGTGCTTTCAACCTGATGCAGCCAACCCGAGCCGACACTGCACGATGGGTATTGCACATGCCAAAACCTTGGATCGAATAAAAGAAATCCAAGGTTATGGATTTACAGTCGTGCAGATTTGGGAGTGCCAATTTGACAGGATGTTGCAGGAGGATGGTGATTTGCGTGCCTTTGTCGATCAGCACCCAATTGTCAAAAGGATCGAACCTAGAGAAGCTTTCTTCGGTGGCCAAAGAAGGTGAAAATGCCGCCTATGTTGATTCTGTCAGTCTGTACCCAACAATCAACAAATATGGGAAAATGCCTGTTGGACATCCAAAAATTATCTTTCCTGTCGATAGTTACACACTAGGCCTTTATTATGGATTTTTAAAATGTAAAATTCTTCCTCCACGTAAATTGTTCCGTAAATTGTTCCATCCAGTTTTGCCTTATCGAAGCAACGACCGTCCTTTATTCCCACTTTGTCGGACATGCACGGATGCCAGGCAGGTGACTGTCTCCACAATGATGAGGAAAGATCGACTGTAGGTACATGGATCACCCCCGAAATCGACATGGCATTGTCAAAGGGTTATGAAGTGCTTGAATGTTACGAAGTCTGGCACTTTGAAAAGACGGCGCAGTATAAGACCAATCCTGCAGTTGGTGACATTAACGAGTACTTTAACGGTCTTTTTGGGGGATATGTAAATTCCCTGTTAAAAATCAAGCAGAAGGCTAGTGGTTGGCCGGTGAGGGTGGTAACTGAGGAGGACAAGGACCAATTTATTGAAGAGTATCTTACAAAAAAAGGCAAAGGATATTTACCTTATGATAAGTTTGGGGATGTTGTTTGTTGATACTACATATCTAAATAGTTTGGTTTGTTATAGGTATTACTCTTGACAGGGCAAGTCAGTGTCAATCCAGGGTTAAGAACGATATCAAAACTAATGCTAAACAGGTAGGTGCAGGGAATGTATCTGAAATTAGTGTTAACCTTACATTTGGTTTCTAATGCCTTCAATAATTTTAGTTTGTGGGGTAAATTTGGTCAGCGGGAGAATTTACCTTCCACTAAATATGTTACTACTCTGGCTTGTTTTATGGAGCTCTTGCTTAGTCCAACTCTTGATGTTATAAATTCATACCCTGTGAATGAGGAAATGATGATGTTGACGACTCGTTCCTGCAGCGATTGCTACATTTACAACAGGCTTGGCACGTCTTAAATTGTACGACATTTCAGATGTACTTGGCACAAGTGTCCTCTACATGGACACTGATAGTGCCATGTATAAACAACTTACAGGAAACAATCCCTTGCAAAATCTCATTGGTGAGAATTTAGGTTGTCTCACCGATGAGATCAAACTAGGTATTTCAATCATTGAGTTCATTTCTGGGGGGCCAAAAAATTATGCTATTCTGTACTTGGATGGTACAATTGTTTGGAAAGTTTGTGGTCTCTCACAAACCTCAAAAATGCACAAAACAATGGGTGTTGATGCAATCAGACGTATTGTTTTGGCTGCTGAGGGTGTGCGGGAAACCCTAACTTTTCAGGACAATCAGAATGTTCGAAACCGGTTTGAGTGAACATTGACTAACAAACCGCGTACCAAGACATATCGGTACAATTTTAAAAAGGGTATTGTAGATGATAGAGACAATGAGTTAACAGTGTATCCATATGGCTATTTTTATTAAATGTATTGAATTGTCAACAATAGTTTGTTTATTAAAGTTTTTATTATTTAAATTAACACATGTCTGGTGCTTCTGTTATTTGAGATGGATACAGTACAGGGAGAGGACTATTTACATCAGCTCTATTATACACCTTCACACTCTGCTGGGTTTAGTGGTGCTCAGCGTCTGGTGAATGAAAATGCAAAAGCAAAAACATAACTAACATATCAAGATGCATATACATTGCATAGACCAGCACAACGTAAATATCTGAGAAACAAGACAATAGTGTTGGGTATTGATGACCAATGGCAGGCTGATCTTGTTGATATGTTTGCCTATGCTAAACATAACAAGGGTGTAAAGTATCTGCTGACCATAATAGATATTTTTTCTAAATTTGCATTGGTTGTGCCACTAACCACCAAGAAGGGCATTGAAATAACCAAAGCACTCACAAAGGTGTTCATAAGTGGGAAGTACGCTTTAAAATTTAATACTGATCAGGGTACAGAATTTGAAAATAAGATTGAAGCATTTTTAAAGAAAAAGAAGATTCACTATTTCTCCACACGCAGTGATAAAAAGGCTGCTGTGGTTGAGCGATTCAATAGAACTTTGAAAACAAAAATGTGGCGATATTTCACATTTAAAAACAGATACAAATTCCTAGATGTGCTTCAAGATTTTGTTGATGCATACAATAATAGTAAACATCGGAGTATAGGAATTCCCCCAATGATGTTACATATGACAATGAAAGTCATGTTTATGTAAACTTATATGGTGCCCCTGCCGATCCCACTAATGTAAAATTCAAATTGAAAGTAGGTGATTCAGTGCGAATAAGTAAGTACAAACATGTTTTTGAAAAAGGCTATCTACCAAATTGTACAGAAGAGATCTTCACAATTTCCGCTCAAGTGTCTCGTGTGCCACCTGTGTACCGTATCAAAGACTACCAAAATTCAGTAATCGAAGGTAACCTTTATGAAGCCAAATTACAAAAAATACCCAAACCCAAAACAGATGCCAGTTATGTTGTGGAAATTATTTTAAAAAAACAAAAGCGTAGTGGTCAGGAATATCTTTTGGTCAAATGGCGTGGATATCCGGCTAGTATGAATAGCTGGATTTTATCAAAAGACCTCAAACAGTTGTGAGCCACCGTAATCGACACATCATGAGTTACAACGTAACACTACTGTCCAATGTTTGCATGGACATGTTCAAAAACACACCATCAGACTACATTACCCAACTGCCCCAGCATTCACATCTTGATGGTCGATGTGGGTCTCACCAAAGTCCACATACCAAGCACATGGTTTAACATTACCAAAGCCAATAGCCCTTTTGCCATTACAATTAATGTGTTACAAGCCGATAAGATTTCAAGAGTCACTAAAACTTGTAGACTGTCAAATACCCATAGGGTATTATGCTGAAGTTAATGATATTGTAACAGTCATCAACAAGTGTATTTTAAAAAACATGGGCAAACAAGACATGTTAAGTTATGATCAAAATGCAAAACGTGTTAGCATCGAGTTTCGACACTTTAATATGAGTTTTCACTTTAGCAAATACACTACATTAGCTGAAACGCTTGGTTTTAAAAATGTTGATTATGATCCTCGTCAGAAACAAGACCCAAGTGTATTCAAAAGCATTATTATGGCAGACTATCCACCAGATATGACAGGTGGTGTAAATGGCGTGTACATTTATACTGATATTGTTGAACATCAATATGTTGGTGATAAAATGGCACCTCTCCTACGTGTTGTACCTGTGGATAGGATAAAAGAAAAAAACATTACCATGTTTTTGAACATCCGTACTATATACCAGTGACCCGGCAGCGCATTGATGTAATTGAACTAAATTTGCGTACAGATTTTGGAGAATCACTGGTATTTGAAGGTGGAAAGACACTCGTGAAGCTTCATTTCAAGCATGTCAGTGCATGAGAACACAACATGCACGATTACACCAGCTACTATCTGAATCAGGCCAGATATGGCATTGGTCCATACTTTTAAGGACAACGATTTCAACGTTGCTATGGACTTGGAGGATTTTTTGCCAGCATCTTTCGCTCGGCCGTGCCCATTCTAAAAAGAGGTGCAAAAGCTGCTGGCCTCGCTCTACTCCGAACAGGCTTGGATGTGGCATCGGATGCTTTGACTGGTGCTAACATACAAGAATCTGCACAACAACGATTTCGACAGACTGGACACAATCTTGCAAACAGAGCAGTCGATCATCTAAAAGCTCAAGTTGGATCTGGACCACTCGTTTTTAAGCGAAGAAGGTTGCCATCCTTAGCTGCTCTATTACCAAAGAGAAGAAAACGTTCTGCTTCTAAAAAGAAGAAGAAGAAGACAGCACCAAAGAAAAAGAAAAAGAAGGCTACAAAAAACCAAGATATATTCGGATGAAATGGCAACACGTATACACCCCCAACTCATTGGAATGTGCAGCAACACAGATGGACCTTTTCGCAGTACCACATACCATGTCCCAATCTGAACCAATCTGCCAATACTGAAGTTCAGATCATTCATTGCAAGGGCACTTCTTTCAGCTGGTAAAGATATTGTCAGGAAAAGTGGACGCCCGTCAACACCAAGTCCAACAGTACATGTTCGAAAGCCAAAAGCAAGAACGATATGATGGATTTCACCATGATCCAGCTCACACCAAAGAAAAGCAACGCTGTCAATTGTGCATCACTAGCTACAGCCGGGTAACATGTTCAACCTGTCTTTTAATCAAAAAAAAAAAAAAAGGATTGCTACAATCCATTTCATAGGAAATGATTTTAATCAACATAATTTTATGAATATTTCATGATGTTTTGTAAAATTTTGTATCTGTACCTTCACAATGGCCAAAACTTGGATTAGTTGCTTACGACCATAACGCACGCAACTCAAAGAGTAGGATGCGGGAAAACAGCTTCATGATACACGAACGTTCCGCAACGATATCGTGCGCAGCTTATGCTGCATAAACAGTTAAAAGCAGATTAAAGTAGTGTGTGTAACGTGGTGACTTACGTGAAAAACGGGGGGAAACTGTACTGCCAAGGCCAGTTGAAGTCAGCCATGTCATCTTCTCCAGCTACGGTGCTACCACCCTGTGATGACCACAAATCCTGTAGTTCTAGATTCCTGTTGTGGTTTACAAGACGATGAATGATCGGAATGCTTCGGGGATAACAAACGAAGCTCACAATTTCGGAAATACGCGATTGAAATTGTTGGCGTCCATGGTGTTTACGTACACGCTATATAGCCCTCGTTGTACTACGAGAAAACCTTGCTAATGACGTTGTGGGCAGTACGGAAGCCCATCGGAGCAAACACGTAATTACCGTCAGTACGGAAGCTCATAGTATCCTCATAGAAACAAAACAATTGCGGAGGTGGTCCAATGGCCTGCCTTCTATTTAGCGGCAAATTTAAAATTCAAATCATTACAACAATGGACTGAGCCCCACAACAATAAATTATTGCATTAAAAATAAAATTAATATTTAGATGTGTTCCCACAAAGTGGGGTTGGAGACCACTACTTGTTTACACGCCAAATAATTCTCATTCAATCGCAAAAACGGAAATCCGCCTAAGAAAAACAACTGCTTCGTTGACAAATTTTTCCACGAAATATTTACCAGAAATAATAATTAAATACATTAAATTACATAAATGGGGGAAATGGACAAAAATATATGGGTTAAATTTTTGTTGATAAATTGAATGTGACTAGATGTCGTCTGGATGAAATTGTTACTGGGGATAAAAATCATTATTTTCAAATTTCCAATGTCCAAAGTAATTGGGGTCAGCATAGGAAATTAGTCACATGACAAAGAGGAGAATTAATACTCAATCCAATTTGCTGAGAAACTCGTTTGTCCCATAATATTCAAACAACGAATTATATGTACTTTACATACTAGTACATGTACATACAAACACCTGACATCTGTATTCTTTCTTGAGCAAGTTGTATGCACATTACAATTTTCGTTTTTTTGTGAGAAAAAACTAATAGTTTGTGGCTCGTCCATTTAAACATGACGGTTAAACGAGGGTCGGATAATAAACATATTTCAAACAAACGAAAATCATTTATTTCTATGTACAGCAGCAGAAAACTATTCGTAATATTAAAATGAGTAATATGAATCCGGTACCCATATATTAGGCATCAAGAAGGCAACGATTCGAGCATTTGTTCCTATTTAATATGAAAACAGAATGACGTCCAAAGAGCACGACGGACATTCACATACAGTGTAAGTATATCCCACTTACAAAAACGGCTGGATTAAGTCATTTTGGACAAG
Source organism: Cylindroiulus punctatus (assembly GCA_034695085.1). NCBI lineage: Eukaryota > Metazoa > Arthropoda > Diplopoda > Julida > Julidae > Cylindroiulus > Cylindroiulus punctatus. The sequence continues at coordinate 4,377 of JAQFYZ010003815.1, read as the reverse complement.
TTTATCAAATCGTACAAAAATATAGAACATTCAACTTACAAAATGTGTACTGTATTCTACAAGACAACTTCCCAAATAAGGACGGCAGCTTTTGGTATAACGAGAGCAGTGATAATACTAGAAATCAAATTGATACTGTGATTGTCAAATATGGCAAGTCCACTAATGTGGGCCACCCCGGCACCAGGTTGTTCCACTATTTTTCCCGTCTTCCCATCTAAACCTAAAATGATAATCACAAAACCAAGACACGTTAACTTTTTGCAGTTATGGCTTCGGACAACTCAATATCCCTGCACAATACCTCACCCAATCTCATGTTGTCAAAACTTACAACACGCAAACAAACATGGCGTATGCTTGCTTGAGGTAGTGTAGGTTAATTTGACATGAAAATGTTCGTTGAAACAAAAAGATGTAAAGGTCGTAATTATGCAAGTACTCAGGTGCATTCAGGGTTGGCACCGATTTTTCAAAACTGTCTTGCCGGACTTGGCCTTACATAACAAAATAATCACAAATTTTGCCTGACTGTGTCTGACCTAAAAATTGAACTTTTGTACATCGTACATTTGGTGATCTGAAAGCAACTTAACGTAGTACAAAAGATTAAAATAAAATCAAACGTTTTTTTGCATTTAAGCATTTTAACTTGAAAGCATTACTTTTTCAATGAAAAATGTCACACTGTAGTTTCTAAATTTGTTCGATAATCGATGCTTCTTCTAATCTCTAAAATCTCTTAAAAATGTTTTACACTTTCTCAGTTATGCCTGACTTTGCAGGTCAGTGGCAACCCTGTGCATTTTAAGACAATCAGACTTTGCAATTGTTGTAACGTGCAAGAAAAATGTTGCAATTTCGGAAAAGTCGAAACTCTCAAAATCAAACATGCTGTCATGCATACCAATTGCCGTCTGAAAGTTGTGATCAATAATCCAATCAGACCAGTCTTTCCAGTTTCTCAAGTCCGTGCAACGAAATACCCAATTTTTGGTTTTTCAAATGTGAAAAATTCATGCATTATCCTGCAGAAAAGAATGTTTTTTGGGCAGAACATTTTATCCATAAAAATGTTTGCATATTTATGCCTAATATTTTATACGAAAATATTTCTGCATTAAATGCTGTACAGAAAAATATAGAGATATACTTGTAGATGTCTTGAATTATCTATTACTTTTTTATGATGAATCTTTTGCACAACACATATCATGGTCATCATGCGAATATGTTTGAAAGCCAGATGAAAGCCATGTGGCAGAAAACAGCATATTTATGCAGAATGTTTTATACAAAAATATTTCTGCATAAAATGTTGGGCATAAAATATTGTGCGGAAATATTTCTGCAGAAAAGGGACCAAATTATGCAGAATTCCGCAAATCTGCAGAAACTTTTTCATATGGTTTGATGTAAAATTATGTTCTAACGTATCTATAAAACTTACCGGAATATTGCAATGTAGCTCCCAGCACCGAATCCACCACTGAACCGAACAAGCCAGCTAAAGTGCCGATAATTATCACAGGCCACTGTGGAGAGCTGTCTCTGAAGGCTGGGTAGTTGATGGACAGAAGCAAGCACGCATAGTAGCAGAGTCCCACGACCAACCCACCTAAGGCACTAAATATCAACCCTGCCAGGGATACGCCGCCATTGGTACCTAGAAAAAACACACACATAATTTAATAACGCCGTGTCAAACAAGGGTCATTTTCATTCCTTAAAAATAAAAGTTGTTTACACTTCACTCGCAATCTTGGCCTATCAATTTACTAATTGAGTGTCGTTGTCATATAAAAGTTTGGGATAAAATCCAGTATTGGTCAACAAGTTAGTAAAATAATCATCCTGTTCATCATAATCCTAATCATCATGTTAGCCGTTGGATCAAAGGGGGTTGAACATACGCCATTTTGTAAATCATGATTTTTGTGATGCCAAAATGAGCATGAAAACGGTTAAAAACTGTGTCATATTTGAAACTTCACAATTTTATACAGCATGCTGTCAGTCCGTGATAATTGTTTTCCTGTACTGTACAATGCCAGTCCATTGCATTAAAAAGGTTGATTGAAAACCGCTGCTGTAGGTACTGCTTGGGTCTCGCAGCGATAGAATCACCCTTTAGTATTTAAGACCGGAGAACGGTATACACCGAGCTACAAAGTCGATTAATAACACATTTAAAGTAAAAGGCATTGGATGGCGCATAATTGTTTACATAGTGATTTGAAAACAAGTCTATTGCGGCATTTCATTTATTAATATAAAAGCTCTCTGCAATCCTCCCATGAATACCTTATTTTTATCGGAAACTCGATCACACAAAAGAGTCGGTAATGTCGGCAAAGTTATTATACATGTATAACTGATATACTGATCACTTGACATGGGAATGCACGCAAGTCACAAAAACCAAATGCTACAAGACATGAAAAGGTATTTTATGGATATAAATTTGATGAAAATCGTTTGCAACCATCAAACTCAAATTATATGCATTTTACATGTTCCCCCACTTTTCTGTTGCTACATCAGTCTGCTAACTCGATTGTAAGAAAGACCCAAAATACCTTAAAATGACTCCAAAAAGAAGTTCAAAAAAATTTCCTTGATTTTCGGATGTTGCTTCCAAATATCAAAGATACAGTTTATGTCCTTCGGCATATTTGATGTCATGACACGGGTACCGACACTTTACAGGTGACATACTGTGCTCTGCAGATTTGCTGTCTTCTCTTTGTCAAAGTCCTTGCACCTAATGCAAGCACCCTCTTTTGACAGCTGCTTAAACTAAACTATTCTATCTAAAGACTTGCTTGCATTCCATGGCATGGACATGGTTTCTTACTATTTCACCTGCGAGAAAACCAACCCATGAGAAAATTCCCTGAAGAACCCAGCAGAAAAAAATTTGCACTAAATAATTCTGCAGACAAATTTATCATGCAAAAAAGTCTGCAGAACAAATTACATCTGGACATCTAAATTGAAGAGAATAATAAAACCTTTAAAAAAGGAAGTATTGTATTGTACATACGCTTCACATGGAACGTAATTGAGAAATTCAACTAACTGAACTAATGTTACATGTGCATGTAGTTTCAATTATTGCATACCATGCAATATTGTTCAGAAAATATTGATGTATTGCATGCAGATGAAATTTTTAATTTGTCATTAAAAAAACCAAATTCAAAACTCGATTTCAACAATTTAACATAAATGGTGGTTAAGACCTTGAAAACCGAACTCAAGATGAGACAATGACCGGGAAATTTCAAATGTGTTTTACTGGGGAAACCATATTTTCATCTGTTTTGATTTTTGGCAAGATAACAATGCGTTTGTTTCAATTTATCATGTCTTAAGCATAAATCTTTTTTTCAGAGCATAAAGAAGCATGAGGATAATTTCCGCAAAAAAAAAAACTGATATCTGCACAATATTTTCCGCAGAATGTGCAGAATTCTGCAGAAACTTTTTCATATGGGAATTTTTGATGTTTTGTGACTAACATGCTTATCCATGTCAACGCAATTGAGTGAAAATTGCAAAATTACCTCGTGGCACCCTTCTTCCAGAGGTGATGAGATGGGGGTCTCCCTTGCCTATCACACTTCCAAACTCCGAAGCCCACGTGTCCGCGTTGGAGCAAGCCAGTGCCGACAAGACGCCCATGGATAGCCAAGAGGCGCGGTAGTCGGTTGAGAAGTCGATAACCCGTTCTCCACACCCGCGGTCGATCATGTAAATCAGGGCCATTTCCGCCGCGACGCCGCTGTTGCACAGAACCTGAACCCAGTTGCGTTGGCCTCCTGGAACGAGGGAGAAACGTTAGTCAATGTAAAAGTTCTCGAGGGAGAGTTAACGAGCTGTTCGAACCGCTTTTGAAATCTGCCTCAATTTTCTGCTTCTGTCCGCTTCTGAAGTGCGTGGCTTTGGAAGATGTCACAAAAAAGCACATCAGGGACGCCAGAAAGCAATAGTTGCTGAAAGTGAGCGTAAACCCGATGAACAATCCTGGAAGAGAGGGAGCACGTTTCTTACTAAAGAGAAAACGAGAACAGGGGTAACATACACAGTAACAGTCGATATGATAGAAAGGATTGGTATGCTCAATTTCGAACTTCAAATTTCAGAGTTTTGAGAAGAGCCTTAAAACTATATTGTATGAAAGGGTATGAAACTGTCAGGAGACATTATCAACAAAACAAATCAAATTTGACACCACCAATGGCAGTCTGGTTTCCAAGGCGTGTTGCTTTTTCAAAAGCTAGAGGTAATTTATATTTTCAGGGTGGCCACAAAATTTCCATTTCAAAGTTCCCTGACTTTTCCCTGACTTTCCCTGACTAAATCCAAAAATTT
>JAQFYZ010003814.1:0-12532 GCA_034695085.1 Cylindroiulus punctatus | reverse complement strand
AAAGCTGATAAGCAAAACTGCCTCGTCGTGGGCTAGGCGATCACCTGTCTTGGAGATCGTCAGCATATTCCACAACATTGTACACCCAGCGTGTCCCCAGAATTTTCGCTTTCTCCGGCCTTTTGACAACTTCGTACACCTGCCTCTGCATCAGAGTTTCAATCTCCTCTGACATGGCTGCCTCCCACGACTGATGTTCTCTGCTGGTGATCGCCTCCTCGTACCTCGTGGGATCTGTGCTAGTGAACAAAACAGTGTGATTAGTTTCGTTTCGGCTTGCACTGCTTGCTGAGGCCTCCCCTTGACGAGTCAGTCCAGGGAAATCGATCTTGGGATCGTCATCATCTTGTCCGCTCAGGTCACGGGCTGTTGAGTCAAAATTAAATTCACTTGGATTAAACACTAAGCCTTTCTTGGCGTGAAATTCCTTGGCGGCATCCAGGTGATGTAGGATCTGCCCAGCATCATTCACGTATCTTACGTCCTGGACCTGTCCAGGACCTCTTGGCCGGGAAACCTCTTTATGCCACGTTTGGACTTCCACCTCCCCTTGATTATTGACCTGCTTCTCGGTGACTGTGGCTGGCGTGACGTCCTCGATGTCTTCGTTCGCCCACGAAAACATGTCTTCTGGGTCGAACGTTCCTTGTTTAATAGGGCTGCGGCTGGACATTGGTGCGACTTCCAATTCCAAATTGCTGTGGGAAAGCGGTTTTGAATGGACTGGAGCCTCAGTAACCCTGACGTGGCGTGTCTCGTGGATACGCTTGTCCGTCGGGTTATATATACGGTACCCCTTCGTATTTTCAGGGTACCCTACCAATATCCCCTGCCAACCCTTGGATTCCAGTTTGTCAGCTCTCTTCACAGGAGTCTTCAAAACTGTGCAACGAGAGCCGATGACGCGTAGATGGCGCACTGACGGCTTCTTGTCGTAGAATCTTGCATGGGGAGTCTCACCACCTAACTTGGAATGGTAAAACAAATTACGTACATAGGTGAAAGCAACGCACAACTTTGCCCAAAACATCTTGGGCAGGCCAGAGTCGGCTAGCAGCTCTCGGGTCCCATCTAAAAGGGTCCGGTTGAAGCGTTCCACGACTCCATTTATCTTTGGCGTGTAAGGATTAGTCTTCTGGTGCAGAATTCCCTTACTGCCCAGAAAATCTTCGAAGCGTGCTGAACAGAACTCGGCGCCGTTGTCGGTACGCACTGTTTTAACCTTTTTCCCCAACTTGTTCTCCCATAGGGCGACTCAAACTTGAAATTTCTCCAAAGTTAGACCGCAATGGGACGCTAAAACACGTGCGGGAGAAATCATCTATTATTGCAAAAATGTAGCGACTTCCTCCCATGCTGGCTACTCTGGCCGGCCCCCACAAATCCATGTGCAGGAGCTCCAGAGGTTGCGTGGTCATTATGTCGATGTTCCTAGCTGAACTCGATGCAGTGATGTTTGACAGATCGCACACCTCACAACTGCTACTGATGGAAACGTTTTCTGCTTCCAGACCATGAACATGTTCGTTCCTTTTCATGTTCTCCAAACCTCTGATGTTGAGGTGGCAAAACCTGCGATGCCACAGCTTTTCATCCGGCTTAACTTCGGGTTCAGCTGTGTTGACAAGCGCCACACAGCCATTTGCTGCTTTTGCGCTGAGTTGCTGAGGTGAAATCAGCATGACTTTGGCATCCAGTCTGTATAAATTCGCTTCTCTATTTGCAACGAAAAGGGGAACATTTGGGTCACTCAAAAAGACAGACAATTTTCCATTTTTAATTAGTGTGCTGTAGCCAACAGCATCCATTTTTGCCACACTCAGCAAGTTACGGCCGAAACCTGGCGCATGCAAAACATTTGTAAGGCGCAATTCACATAATATCCGTTGACAGGAGTATTCACGGAGCACTTCCCCAGAGCCAGTAACAGTCGAGTTCCCTTCTCCCAATTCGAGAACACTTGACTTAGGCTGGAAATTAATAAAATAATTCAAATTGGCACAAATGTGGTCAGTGGCCCCACTGTCCACGTACCACTGACTTACGGTACCACCTGACTCCGGTTTCAACTGCGCTGACAGAGCTTTTGAGAAAACACGGCCTTGGTTTTCTCTGCAGTTGAATTTCCACTTGCTGCTTAAGGTCTGTTGGCAGCAACGTTACTGGACGCTCCTTTCGGTTTCTTTTGGAAATTTCTGTTGGGAAACTTCCTTCTAAAATTCGGCTTATTTTGCGAGCTGGAAGTAGAAGGTTGATTATTATTTTGGTTAGACACTTTGGGCAAACGACACACGTTTGCATAGTGCCCTTGCTTCCCGCAGTTGTAGCACTTGATCACCGTCCTTGGCTGACTGGTGGAGTTGCTGTCCGTGTATAGGGCACCAGACGGATTCCCATTGCTGGAACCTCCATTCCCATTCACTTTCTGGCGTTGCTGTCTTTGGAATTCAGCCACGATTGCGTCCGACACCTTTTCGGGGGTCAGTTCATCCAGGGTGAGTTGGTGCAAGTTCTGCAGGCCTGACTTGACTTTTCCCAGTCTTTAAATTCGACTCCCGCATCCTTGCAGACTGTGGCGAGTGAGTTGACTCTGCTAATGAAAATTGCCATGTCCTCCCCTTCTTTTGGGGCCAACATGAGAAAGTCTCTGCGAAGCTGAAGCATCCTTAACAGTGACTTCGGCTCGTAGATAAGCCTAAGAGTTTCCCAAACATCATAAGCATGTTCACAGTCCTGAATTAATATTTTCAGATCCTGTGAAATACTGGCAAAAATCGAAGCATGGGTATTCTTTTTAGTTGCCTGTTTTGCCCTCATTTCTGCTGATGCATCAGCAGCTAATGGGGGTTCGGCCATGGTAATAAATACATCCCAATCCCTTTCATACAGCATCATCTTAGTGTCCACTGCCCAGGCCCTGTAGATGGTTCCTATCAACTTTGGATATGAAAACAGGCGTTCTCCTTCTGAATGGGCCATCTTTGCAATTTCCAGGCACTCAATGGACGAGTTGACTCGAAATATTTTTATTCAAGGACCCCAAAACGAAATTGTAAATTTCTTTACTCACTGTTCTAAGTGTTACAGGTCCTTTAACGAAGATCCAGAGGTCGACATTGGCTGCAGACTTGATGTAAAACTTGCACTTTTCACACTGGAGATCTTGGAAATTTTGCAGTGTTCACAGAAACGAAAATTCGTCCTCGAATTTTCAGGCACTTGCAACAGAGCAACCACGCTCTGCTACCATTTGTTGAGAATTTTCTTCCATGGAGCTAGTTGCTACTGCTGCTTGGATGATCAATGACTTAAGCATATCGAAATTATTCACTTTGCTTTCGGAGCTGGGCAGTTTAAAAATTCGGCAGGATGCCTTGGCAGCAATACACTTCCGAAAATTAATTCCTCAAATAGAATCACGGACGTCAGTTCCTTGTAAACGTTGACTTGCCTCTGGTGAATTAATTGTTGCTGCATGGAGATTTCATCAGCATTTCGAATCCATCCATAATCCAAGGGAAATTCGGCCATCCAAAACTAAATTTCCTGAGCAAATGTATTTGGCATACATTGGGATTGGAGAACAACATAATTATCGTTTTAAGTTTGGTAAAAGCATTTATTTTAACACAAATCAAACTGGGAATGAAACCCTTTGTTAATGCTATTACAGAAGAGCAGTAGAAGAGCACACATCCTCACTGCATAAAGTGGTAAAGGCAAGTGCCACCAAAAACGAGGGAAAATGCATAGCAAGATTTATCTCACAGTACATAAAATCCCTAAATGGCTAGTAACACTTGTCTTTGCTGGAGTCCCAAAACTGCATGTCATGGAGGGAATGCACCTTCCCTCTCTCATTGGCCAGAATTGGGTCACCTCCACGTCAGGAATTGAATTGAATTGAATTGAAATAGAACCAGGTGCCCCTCTTTCCTTGGTGAAAGGGCATCTTTGGAAGATGCAGATGGCACTGCATCCCTGGTGCTTGGATTTCCATAGCAAAAGACCGTGGTGGCGCTGCATACCTGCAATAAGACTCATATTGTGATGCAATGGCGCCACATAATAAAACAGCAAAGAGAGCAGGTGAAAAGCCACTATCACATAGATAAATGAACGATATATAAGCATAGGATTACAGAGTACAAGCGCATTTTACCACACATAGCGCGCTTGTATAAAGTCACAACTGCCAAGGCGAGACATAATACATGTTTGGATTTTGATACCAAAAAGATCACACATGCCATCAGCAATTACTGGCAATTAAGCAGAACAGTAAATGCGGCCCAGATGTAATGGTATAATCCGTTGATGTCGGGATATTTAATCCCTATGGCCACACACCTGAAAGGGGCATGAATTGTAAGTACATTTCGTGCCCAAAATGTGAAGTAAAATACGAAAATTTATAAGAGCACTTGGCACACATAAATAAAAATTGAATGAGCACAAAACCTAAAATGGAGAAAAGAAACATGGGAAAGCATTATACACTGTGGCCGACACCGACTCAAGGTGAGCGGACCGACTACCATGATGGCAATCGTATGTTCCCACACATCTGGTGAACATCCAACTTCTGAGCTGAAGCTATGGCCATTATTGTCCGAATTGATGCAAATCTGGCAGCAGGGGCATATGTCTCGTCAAAGTCCAAGCCTGTGATCTGTGTGTAGCCCTTGGCTACAAGGTGGGCTTTATGCCACTCCACAGACCCGTCAGCTAAGAGCTTGGTACGAAATACTATCCTTGACCCTATAGCCTACGATTGTCAACTCGGCTTTGTACCTTCCTGAATGGTCGCACCCCATTCTGCACTGTTTGGCCCTGTGCAGCCTCAGTGACTGTGGTGGGGTCTAACACATTTGGAGGTACTGGGGGCACTTCATTTTTGTGCCCCCCTTGATGGCTCTCCTGGCGTCAAAAGATGGGCGGTGGTGTTGCACCTACTGCAGCATCACTGCCTACAGTATTGCCTAAGAGCGCCTGTCTTTTGGTTGCCCCTTCCCTTTCTTTATTGTTGGAGCTGTTTGCTCCATCACTTTGGGAACTTCCACCAAAAGTTCCAGAGGACACAGCTTTGCCTTGGTCACCAACAGTTCGGCAGACATGGGCAGTGCTGAGGCCAGCTTTCTTGGTGGTGGCATGGGAGTAGGATGGACCTCTTTTTTTGGAGCAGCAGGCACTGGTTTCCCACCTGTGAGGTCCATTGGTGGAGTCTGAGCCACTGGTAGGCTGCTGCCCTGTTCCTTGTCTTCTTGCAGGAATATCTGCACTTGTGGTGAAGTATCTGGCAGGTTACAGTCTGCCCATTCCTGCACGACGTCTGGAGAAATCCTTTGTTCGATTTTGGCAGCAGGAAGGTAGCTCTCCAGGAATTCTGCATCTCTGGAGTCCACTACCTTGTTGTTGGCCAGAGCGTAGAAGCGTCATGCCTTGCTGGTGCTAGAATAGCCAACAAACAGCATCAAATGCCAAATTTCCTGGTCATTTCACCAGGACCACTGCTTTCTCCCCAAAATAACGTAAGTGCCCTACATTTGGCTTATGGCCATACCACAGTTCATAGGGCATTCTTCCAAACAAGGAAAGCGTGGGGCACCGGTTTCGCAGGTAGCTGGCTATCCTCACGGCTTCTTACCAAAACGATGCTGGAAGACCTGACTGGAGCAACGTGCACCTTGTCATTTCCAGTAATGTCCGGTTTTTCCTTTCAGCAACTATTCTGTTGTGGAGTGTACGTTGCTGAGCTCCTTATCTGGATCCCATGTTTGCTGAGAAATTCATTGAAATCTGCATTGATGAATTCACCCCGCTATCCATCTGCAATTTCTTTATAAGCTTTCCAGTCTTCAGCTCAAATTTGGCTTTGAACTCTTGGAAGGCAGCAAGGGCGTCGCTCTTCTTTCCCAGCAAACACAACTCACACCAGCGAGTATAATCATCTATGAATGTGATAAAATACCACCTTCTGCCATTGGAGGCCGTTCTCATTGACCCACATAGGTCAGAATGGATGAGTTCCAGAGGTACCTTGTTGCGTCTCTCACTGGCTTGGGGAAATGGCTTGACTGTTGCTTTTCCTGCAACACACACTGGGCTATTTGGTAGCTTGGGGCATTTGCCGAATTTCATTCCAGCTACCTTTCCAGCCTTCCCCATCTCAGTTAGGTCAGCAACATTTAAATGGCCAAAACACTCACACCATATTTTCGTGGCTGTTCCTTCCTCTGTTGGTACAGCCATGGCAGCTTCTTGTTGTTTGCTTCCTGTCCTGTTGAGATCCTGCAAGATGTACAGGTCCCCCTGCCTCTGAGCTCAAGTGACCACCTTGCTCTCCTTATTTAGGACGATTGCCTCTCGGTGGGTGAAGATCACTGTATTCCTTTTATCAGTGATCTTTGACACTTAGAGCAGATTAGCCCTAAGTTCCGGTACATAGAGGATGTTCTCCACAGGAATTGCACCTTGGGGCCCAAGACCTGCAGGCTCCAATTAGGATGTCCCTGACCCATTTACTTCAATAGTGGATTGGCCTGCCAGGAACAGTTTGCCGCCTCCTGGTTTAAAATTTTCCAGGACGTCCATATGCGACGTCATGTGTGACATTGCTCCACTGTCTAGCAGCCACGCCACTTGTCCTCTATGATGGACGCCATTGCAAACCCAGGCGCGAAACTTTAGTAGCTGGCTGCAAATCCAGCTCCTGTAGTTTCCATTTGCCCCATTGTTGGGCGTCTTGCAATCAGCTGCTTGATGACCTGGTTTGTTACACTGGTAACACCTGAAGATGGGTCGTCCATTTCCTGCATCTGGCCTTTTCATTTGGGGCGGTTCAGTAACACTTGGCTTGACTGTCTTCTTCTTCTTCGATTTTCTTGGAGGAAAAGCAGCCTTTGCTCCAGCATCATTTCCACTTGATTTAGTGCCATGACTGCCCTTGATGCAGCGAGTCTTGGCCTGATGCAAAATCTTAAGTTTGATGTCGTCCAATGGAGGCAATTCGTCTCTGCACTCCATGGCGCACACCAAACCATCAAACAACTGTGGCAAGGCCAGTATAAGCAGCATGCTATATACTGTATCAGCCAGTACTAGGTCACACTGCCCAAGTTTTTCCCTCATCTCGAAAAAAGAGTCCAGGAAGTCCTTTGCTTCCCCTTTTTCACTCAACTTGAGTGTGAAGAGTTTCCCGAGCAAAGTCATCTTTCCTATGGGAGTCCTGTCTGCAAAGATGCTTTGCAGCTTGTCCCATATTTCCTTGGCTGAGTTCAGGCTTTGGACCTGTAACAACTGAGATGGAGAGATGGCCAGTAAGAGTCGATTGTGCCACCATTTTGGATTCAAATAATTTTATTAACGTTGCAGGGTTGATATCACGCTGGTAAGTCAATGAATACATTTTTTTGGAAATTGAATTAGAAATGTGCTGTGTTTCCCCTTAGTTGAAATAATTTTAAAAACCCAATAAAACAATTTAAAATGTTACTAGAAAAATTGAATTCAAAGTTTCTCAAAACTCCTAATCTCGCCCTAATCCCGCCTAATCCTAATAGGCCCAGTGGGCCTGTCGCCTGATCACCCACCCCCCCTGCCAACACTGCCTGGGGGCCTCAAGTTGGCGTTGCTGATTGAGACCGGTGACTCCCCCCTTAATACAACATGTCAACGGTACACATGCGATGAACATATGTACCCATTGGGTGTGTATATAGTTTAAAAACATTTGTACCCTTAAGGTTCAACATTTGTACTTTTTCAGTTCAGTGTCATGAGCAGGGGTGTAACGGACTACCCCCGCAGCCGCTGCAGTGCAGGAGGGCCCACGCCTGATCAGGGGCCCATAGAGGCGGCCATAGCTTTATGTGAAGAAAGGGGTTCTGAAGGGGAACGGATAAATAATATCAAACGGTACCCGCAAATCTACGCTTTTCCAAATGAATGGAAATGCGCACAACACCCAGGGGGATTGGGAAGTCTGGGGTCCAAAGTCACACAATTGTGTGACGTGGCAGAAATATTTAATCCCTTTAATCCCAGAAATTCTAGAATAAACTGAAATTTCTGGGATTAAAGGTCCCTTGGTCACACTATCACTGCCACCATTTTTCAGACTAATTACAGACAGGGGAAGGGGTCCTTCTCACTCCATTTGGAAATTTTGGATTTTCACTTGGACACCACCAACAACAAGCTCTGTAGTCTTGGAATATGACATCCAGGTTATATCTAGCAAAATACATTTTCCAGTAAGTCACCATGTTTATATTTTATACAAAATTTTTAATATTGTATCATGTCCTCACAAACCTGGTTCCTGTCAACCTGTGCCATTGTTGGTCATTTTTTTTCTATTTTTCAATTTAATTTCGGGAAACTTACTTTTGTCATCACCATATCTCTACTTTTTGTCAGTCAAACATTAGTCAAAAATTATTGACTCTCAATTATCAGGCGCACGCCTGATCAGGACCCCATACAGTCAAAATTCCTTTGTTTAAATGGGAATTTTTGGGTCAAAAAATTTAGAAAATCGCTTAGCTTTAACGGGGGGCTTCGCACCTCGCAAACCCCACCAGGGGCTCCGCCCCTTGGAACCCCGGCAATTGCATTAAGCCTACTCAAGGGCCGACTTTTGGTGACTTGCAGGGGATCCCACACAAAATGTGTTATGCCACTGGTCATAAGCACCACTAAAGTAACCTGCTTATCAACGCCTTTGCTGTAACATCAAAAAGGTTATTAATTCTAACTTTTTCCTTACTTAAATTCCCAACAGGTATATTGCACTAGATGTATGCTGTCAGGATAAATACAGCCTTGGACAAATTTATTAGGCACCCTATAAATGCAGTCAATTCTGCGCCTTTCTATGATAACAATTACAAACACAGATATGAATGTGATCATATTATCATTAAATGACAATACAAACTAATATTTTGTTGGTCCGCCTTTACTTTTAATAACTGCAGCAATCCAGCTTGGAAGGCTGTCCACCAAGTGGTTGCATACAGAAGGAGGTATCTTCTCCCATTCCTCAAGAATTACTGATTGTAACTCAGCAATCGACATGCACCTTTGAATGCGGATGTTTTTCTTCAAATGAGCCCACAGATGCTCAATTAGACTAAGATCTGGTCTCTGTGGTGGCCACTCAAGCAGGCTAACCTGGTTATCTTGAAACCACATCATATTCTTGCATGTAGTATGACAGGGAGCATTGTCTTGCTGGAATATTGCATGATCTATGTCCCCACCAATTATCTCAATCATTGATGGCAGTAATGTCTGCTTCAGCATACTGGTGTAGGTGTCCAAATTCATTCGACCTTCACAAATGAACAGTGTTCCCACTCCTGCAAATACCATAAACCCCAAATCATGACGCTACCTCCACCATACTTGACAGTAGGGGTGATACACTCGGGCCTGTGTGCTTCCCCAGATCTACGCCGCACAGACATGCCCCCAGAGGGGCCAAACATCTGTGCATAACATGAGAAAAACCACTGATACAGTTAATATTCATTTGCTTACCCAGGTAGCACACTTGTCCCTAAAGACGTCCTTTTTATTGGCCCTGAAGACTTCCTTGTTATTGGCCCTGAAGACGTCCATTTTTCCGAAAAATGGACATACAAAAGTTGGCCATATGTCCGACCAACATGACGTATTTTGGATGAAAAAAAGGACGTCTTTTGAGTGAAAAAAAGGACGTCTTTTGAGTGAAAAAAAGGACGTCTTTTAAGTGAAAAAAGGACGTCTTTTTCAAGAAATAAATATTTAAAAAATCATGCCTACAGTAACCTGCAGCATTATTATTAGTCAATATGGAGACTAATTTACTAAACATCACACCCTGGTAAACGAGAATAGAGAACCAATTTTTTTTAATCTTTGGTGGGAATCGATCCTAGGTCCTATGGGTTCACGTGCAGACAGCCTACCACTGCGCCATTTTGTACTTACACAGGGGGTAGTGTTAACTGTTGGCAATATTTACAGTTTTAATAGATACACCTTAACCTCCCATAGGGTAGGCGTGACGTTTCGCAGTTTAGCTTCCACTTCTTAATTTTTTAAAGGGATTTGTCAATTTAAGTTGGTTACCGTCACTTTTTATTGAGATTGCAACTAATATTGGAGAACAGAAAAGAGACCAAGCCGGGATTCGAACCACGAACCTTGCTGCCCCAGCTCTGTTTTTTGGTGCTTATTTCATGCCCATTAAGGGACTTATTCAAGTGAGATTTGGCACTCGTGGCCACTGCATGTTTTAACCTAGTTCTCAGTCCCCATAACTGTGGACATCTGGCCACTTGCACTTGCCTCCATTATACACAGTGTCTTGCATAATGTTTTTGTTTTGAAATGTTTTCCTGCTGCACAATGTATGCGTCCCTGTGCGGTAATAAAATGTTTGTCCCCACAACAACTTGGTGTCTCACGTGTGTAGTTCCCCCAAAAATTGAATTGAATTATTAAAGCAAACGTTCGGAACAAATTTTGCATGGTTTTGCATGGTGGAAATATTATGCAGGGTGTCCGAAAATTACCACGCATTTTCAATGGCCCTTTCGATCAGCCTTAATCTGTAATAGGACACTGGGTATATTAGTTTTTAGATTGACGTCACATCCTAGTAGCTATGCCTAATAACTCATATGTTTCAAATTAATTACTTGTTATTTAGTGGGATTCGTTCCTTTTGTGTACGTTTCTCTGAAAATAAGACCTTGCAACGTGCCAAAACTTTGTGGGAGAATATTTTCGGAATATTTTCGCAACTATCTCAACCTAACCATAGAAAAGATGTAGCATAATTTTTCATAATTCTGGTGGTATATAACTCTACCCCGAAAATAAGCCATAGCTAAGATCATCAGCCAGATGAACGCAGTTAATATTCCATTTCAAAACACGACTACATTGAGTGAACTATGGGACCAGGCCTATTAGATGCAATTATTTTGGACACCTTTATGTAACTAAATTCATGTAAAAAAAATCGGTTATAGCGAGGGAAATGGATGTAATGATGAATTAATTGGGACCATACATATATATTGAAGGACATGTTGCAATTTTACTTATCTTTGAACGAAATGTTTTGGGGGCCTGGGAGGTGAGATTGGTATTGAAGGGAAAGTGGAGAGTATGTACACTGTTGTACACGTATTCATTATATTTCAAAACAAAAATGACGACACAACGAAAATCTTTCACCTTTGAAATGGGATTGAGCATTATTTGCCGTTTGGATATTGGAGATGCCAATCGACAGATCTGCATTGATTGACATTAACAAGGGAGTGTCGTTAATAATGACTAACGGCTATAACGATCAAAATATTGTGGTCTCTTCGATGCGGTTATAATTGATTTCACTATATAGTGATCGTGTTCCAAACTAGATCGTTTTTTCACATATTGGGATCACATTTGTGTCAGTGTGTCTTAGTTATTTTCATATGGTTGAAAGAAATCTTGTTCATTACTTATGTTTTTTTACGTTTCTTCTGGTATTTTATTGCAGGAACTCCTTAAACACACCCAGATTGATCATCCTGATCATCGTTTGCTAGTTATTGCACAGAAGGAAGTGCACGATTTGGCTGTGAAGATCAACCGCATGGAGAGAGAGGCATATGAAGCGGAGCGAATGCTGCTTAAGTTGAAGGAGATCGAAGGCATGATCGAGGGTCTTATAGATGTAAGTGCATAAGAGATGATATATATCAACTTTTCTTTCTAGCTGAGAACTTTCTGAAAGACATTTTGATTGTCACATAATGTGTAGCTCTTCGAGGAATCTCATGCAAGATAGTGCTTTTTCAAATTAATGTGTCACAATATATGGTGTACGTGTACTGAAATTATGCTGCCAAATTAACAAGGTTTGTAGGTGGTGTATGTGGTTTAAAAATGACCAATGAATATGTGGGTGCAAATGTCTTCTTCACATGCAAAATAGCATTTATTGCAGATCACGTTTCTGACAATATTCACCCAAAAATGATATATTATGTGAGACCAGGGAAACGTGAGTCTAAAAAAAGAGGGGAGAAAGAGAGAGAGGTCGAGAGTAATCGCAGTGGAAGCTACAATTTTAAGCAAGAGATTAAAGACAGAGCGATGTTAATTTTTGGTTATTCTTACGAGGGATATCAGCCTGATTGGACCGTACACCTGATAATGTCCAATTTCCTTTATGCGAAAATAATGACAGGAATAAATTTGATCTCAAGTCACAGCTTTATCAAACTTCCTAAGTAATCCAAACTTCCAGAGTAGACGTGCTACATGAGTGTGGCCATGTTGAATGTGTTTTTACAAGAATAAAGTCTCTTCGATTCTTTAACCGCGTTCCATCGGATTTATTCATCAGGTTATGGGCCCTGCATGCCGAGGCATGATAAATCGTTCGTAAGTACGCATTTTTGAATTGAAACTTGCTGAGTTTTGAAGGAAACCCAAGCTAAGGGTAGGCCTTGAACGAAGCGAGATAGTCCCGAAAAGTTTG